>JAUJYV010000192.1:0-74228 GCA_033995625.1 Ophyiulus pilosus
CTCAGGATGAGACGTATCGTGCTCAGGATGAGACGTATCGTGCTCAGGATGAGACGTATCGTGCTCAGGATGAGACGTATCGTGCTCAGGATGAGACGCATCGTGCTCAGGATGAGACGTATCGTGTTCAGCATGAGACTATCGAGCTCAGAATGAGACATTTCGAACTCCTCCTGTGTGAAACTAGCAAATAGTTTCAGTTCTGATAGTGATGAAGAAGCTTACTTTCGGCACATTTAAGCGAAGGCATCGTGACAAATTACCGTCTTTTTAACCTTTTTACAACTGAGGACATCATACTGGCTCCTTGACTCCTTGAACAAGCTAAATTGTGCAAATTGGAATCTTTTTGAAATGTTCCTACTCTATCCAATGTTACAACCAACAATCATCATTTTGAAGAAATGAAATCTCGATCATTCGTCGTGTTGTTTTTTCCCTACTACAGTTAAACTGTGCTTGATGATCAATGATTTTCCTTGCATTGCACGAGAACTGGCTACGTGGTGCTATTAGGGAATGACCGGGGTCTTTCAGACCTCATATTGTTGTGACCAAAAAACGGGTTTTGAGATAACAGTGCAGCTTTCAGCAAGATTACTTTCATGTCCGAAAGCTGCAGTTTCCTGTCGCCAAAAATGCTGCCTGATCAAGATTGATGCTAACCTGTAAGCAGTTTTGGGGGGAAAAAATCTCGGCAAAATGAGATTTTTTTATAGTTCACAACAGACAACCCTCTTAAAAACACCATCCCCATCCCTTGCCTTTTAGTTCATTTCTTTTCCAAACCCCATTCTGAGTCCTTTATCTTAACTTTCATTTTTTCATTTCTTCCTTGATTTCCCAGTTTCAATCATTTTCCCACCTCATCATTCAGCGGTCAATCAAACTTAACATTTATCAATTTATCTTTAGACTTTAATCGTTTCATTTTCCCTTAATTGAACTAATGTTGAGCTATCTTGGATGAAGGGTATTAACGAACGCGGTATGCGTCATGCTAGGAAACAGCCTTAAAAGCTAAAGTTTTTCTGGGGCTTTTTTCCCTTTTAATTACAAAATTTAATTATTCTACGGCTAAAGTAGCAATTTAACCTTCATTAAGATCATCGCTCCCCAAGTGCTCTAGCAATTTTTGTGTGTAAAAAGCAAAATGATGCTTTGGTAGCCTTAAGAATATCATATAAAAAACTATTTTTATAAAAAAAACCTTTTAAAATAATGTTTTATCTTAAAGAAATACGGTATGAAGTTCAAATTTTAAATATTAACAAGTCCAGAAAACAAGGGCAGTCCATAAATGAAGATGCTACGACCATAGTTTCTTAATCGTTAGTTCGGGTAACGTTTTTCAGCAACTTAAGGAGACTTTACTGTTTATGCCAGGAATTTTGGATTTGTTGTCATCCAGAGAAATCACCAGCTAATCAAGATGAGTAACATTTGGCATGCACACGTGACGGGAATTTTTTTCCCAATTACCGTATATAACAGGGGAGAATTGCACTAAAAGCATGCATTAGGTTGAAAATGGCACACATTTCTGCGCGTTTTGTTGTATACAGTTAGTATACACTTTTTTTTTGTCGAATGCAGTTAGTATACGCTTTTTGATTGCGTGAGTCTTCAAACAAGGCAGAAGCATGTCCTTGCATCCTATTAAAATATAATAACAGACTGCTTTTTTTCGCATTATCAACACGCTTAAATGAATAAATCAAAATAGGTTGTAGAGAGGAAAAGACGCGTGCTGAAAGCTCCCTGAATGAGATTAAATTAAAACACGAAATCGTCGTGTCGAAACGAAAATGAAAACATGTCAAATCCGAAAACCATTTCGGATCAGCGTACTACAGTGTGGAAACGCGTGTCAAACAGGGAATTTAGATTTATTTTTTATTTAGCAAGGTTGGGCTTATTCATCAATCTTCGATTTTTAGTCGAGGAAGATTTGAAAATCTGCATTTGGGAGTCGGCTGAGAATTTGGTGTTATCTTTTGAAACCGTTCGATGATGCTTTGCAACAACCTATTGGATGTCAACCAAGCAGAACAAGGGAGGACTCTTACAATGAGTTTAAGATGTTGTGACCAGGGCGACAGAACCAGTGATTTCAGGTAGAAGCAATCGACCCCAAAGCCAAGCCTTATTGCCAAGCAACACCACTGAAATGGATGGAGGAATACAAGTATTGGTCACCCTGGTCACGACAATTTAAATCCTTGCAGATATATAATAATACAAAAGAAAATATTTCAGAATTATAAAATTAAATGGATAATTTTAATATAAATGACATCCAAAGTTATGTAAGAATTCTGATTGTTGAAAAAAAAAATTATTTAATAAAATCATAAATTTATAATGCAATGTCAGAGAAGTTAATTGAAATGTAAGAGCGTAGCATAAATTTTACAGTTTATTTTACTAAGATGGCATCGCACATTTAACTAAATTTTCAATAATTTTTTTAGAAATTAATATATAAAATCGCTCTCAGCTAATCCTAAAATGAAAATTAAATTTATTAGAAATGTAATAGAGTAGGAAAACGATGGAAAAATTGACGGTAACCCAAATATAATGATCAATAAAAACGAAAATGTGAATCAATCATCGAGATTTGAACGCGTGATTGCCGGAAGCCGTCTCTGAGTTCTTAATAATTTCCGTAATTTATTTTTATCATCAACCGTTTTATTTGCCCCTAGACGATTCACGAAATGTACATTGTGAAAACAAATTTGGTAAATTGCTCTATGGTTTCTAACTTAATAAAACCTTTCTATAGATACACTTTAGGTATATGATTTAGGTCTTTATACATGAATTATGAGTATAGAATAATTATATGCTGGCGATTTTTATGTTAAAATTAAAGGCTTGCTTTGTGTATAGTTTCGTTTAGTGCAAACATGAGCTTTACACGAATCAATATAAAAAATTTCTTTTCACGTTTATGCGAATCGTGGTTTGTCTTTCATATATATGACATCTTAGAGTGTAGCCATATAAGTATAAATAATTATTTTAAACATAATCGTTCGCCATTCATTTGTCATGCTCGCATGTTGTTTACAGTACAGCTCTGTTTAACTTGTTTTTCGTTTTTTTCCAGGTAGGTAACCGCACAATTTGGCGAAGAAGCTCTCTCGGTGAGTTTTGAACCCGAATTTCACGATATAATCATCCAGTTGAACGAAAATACCGTAATTAAGCGTAATTTAGGAGTAATTAATGCGGCGCGGCGCGCTAACCGTGGTTAACATTGTTGCGGTGCGGCCTTAAAGATTGTTGAGGCATTTTCAGCGAGCCACTTAAAAACTTTTAAGGCGAAAATCGGTGATATAAAACGAGATTTGTTTTCATCATTGAAAGCTCATTTTCACTAATTGCGAGAGCGGAAAAATCTTAATGGCGAGAGCCGAACCATAATCCCCTATATTTTCACGAATACGTTATTGTTAAGGCGCATCCATATTGGTCGACCAATAAGAAGCTGTTTGTTTTGGAGGCTTATAAGATACCACCGCGACTTATGACCATCTTCGTTAATCAAGAAAGTTCTGGTGAAGAGCTTAATAAGAGCGAGCCGCACGAATTAATTAAACCCTGCTTGGACACTTCAAATTTCTGACGAACAAATGGCAAATAGCGGTTTCGGCATTTTAATTTTCAAACGAAATGCTTCTCTTTTATGTCTATTCTCCGAGTACTTAGGTCCCTTTACCAACCACTGAAACCCAACGCTGGAGTGCCATTACGTGCTGAAATATTAAACCGTTAAAACTCGAACAGTCGAGCATTCTTTGAAGATCTTTTCTCAAATAATTTATGCAAACAGTCGTTCACGTTATCAGAAGTGCCTCTATCGCCTACGAAAATTTAGTGTCAGCCCTTAGAAAAATGAAATATGACGTAAATGGCCCAATGACGGAACCAAAATCACTCTATACTAGTATATGGCAGAATTACTGTGACCTGGTCACATATGACATTTTCTTGTCTAAAAACTTTGAATAACGTATTTCTGAAATATGTCCATAAATGGATAGAACTTTAAATGCACATAAATCTACTAAGATTCACTCAAATGTAATATAAAAGCAAATACTAATATGAATATATGGTAATACTGTCAATAGTAAACATAAAATACACTTCGACTAAAAATTGAATATTAAAATATAATTTTTTTAAATAACTCAATTTCATATAAGTTTTCCTGAATGAAATATGTTTTAAAATGTCAGTCGAAAATGAATAAACCCTTAAATGGTTTTCAGAAGGATTTTTCCACCAACTTTCACCTTGTTTCCATCATTGGACAGATTTGACTAAACGCAAAATTCCTTAACTGTGGATGGATCGATTCGGTTAAACACAATACTTTGTTTCATCGTCATTTATTTATCCTAAAAATTAAGCATTTCAATTACTTTGGCTAGGAGAACTAGACGGAGCAAAAGCAATCGGTGAAATTCAAACCACTGACTCTAGGCTAGATAATTTTATAAAGTGCTCTTTTGCCTGTGCAGAGCTCTTTTTCTTCTGCTCCTAAACAGTGCAACGGTGACATTCGAGTTTCTGGCAAATGGTTTCCCATTTGTTCCCATCTTCACTCGTCTCTCGCTTATTACACTCGTTCAAAGCCAAGACTCTTTTCTATTGGCCAATGAAACTGCATAAGACGTTATAAGGGCACGAAACAATGCTGATAAATTTTCCGCCATCGTCGCTCTATGGTAATCAGACGGCAAAGATCCCATCTGCGAGTTATCTCTGTTGTGCCAAAGCCATATAACTCGCAACAAGCAACGCCACCTTGTGATTGGTTTAGCACAGATTGGACCAACAAAGGCAAACCCCTATTTAAACAACGCTGACAATCATTTAAACTACATATTAATATGTTCCCCATTATAGTATGCGTGGTAAAATTATTGTAAACGACCTTTTAAAAACACAATTGTAAATACTTAAAACCAATCCTCGTTTTTAAATATATTTGTAGATTAGGATGTTTACGAATATATATTAGACATAAAATTTATTTCGAAAGTCGGATGGAGAAAATTAGGATCAAAAAACGGCTACATGTATATGTACATATGTACATATGTACATATATGGGACTATGAGAATGCAGTAATCAAATTGATATCTCAATTTCTGAATTACATTCAGAAATTCAGAACTCATATTACGTTATCTAAAACCACACATGCGTATTATTTCATTTTATAACCTAGACCCATGTTTGAAAAAATATATATTGAAAGACCCAGCTTCAGCCCGAAGTTTATACATTTCCTGAAAATCGTATAAAAACAATCATAAAGATTACTTTAAAAATCTATATATGGGCTCGAGCTTGATAAACTTTTATAGTATTCCTTTGTATGAATTTGAAATAGTACTACAAATCCATTTTATGACTGCTAATAAATTCAATAATAAAGGCCAAGCTTATGGCCTGCGCAATAGGCCCACCGATAATAAATACAGACGCTTAAGGTACAGTAAAAAAAAGTAAGGCGCGTCCTATAACTGGCTTAACATTTACAGGTTGCCAACTAAATTTTTTATAGTCTCATAAAATTTCTTTTGCAAGATCTAGTACCTCTCAACATAAAAAAGTTGTTGTATTTTTTTATTTTTTATAAAATATCTAAATTTCCTTTAATTAGCAAATAAAACCATTTTTGATAATGCTAATCTCGACATCGATCAAATCAACTCTTCGGCACCATAACCAGACATTGCATATAGGAAGGACAACATCTATGTACAAATTTCTGACAAATTCTGATAAATTCTGACAAATTTAAGTTAATTTAAAAATGTAGTGTCTTTCCAATCACAAGTGCGTCGTGGCACCTCTATTAAAACGCACTACCACAATCAATAAATGTATGTTGTCGTTTTTTTCATATTTGTCAAAATATACATTTAATGGCCTTTACATAATTGAGATATTAATTTTAAGAATGTTAATAAACCTGGATTGCTAGCCTGGATGCTTAATTTCTTACAGGAAAATTGTAAAGCAACTAAGTCTTGACATCTTTTCAAAGTTTACAAATAGCACCTTTAATTAGTTCTGACATAAAATTAGAAGAGAAAAAATATTAAAAGCAACATTTTTTACGTGGTTGCTTCTGGTCTATACCTGCTATGCGTAATGGAAGGTGCGCAGATGTTCATTCATAGGCATCCTCGAAGAATTTCTCGAAAAAGTAATGTTTGATGCTCGTTGGCCTGGCCTGCGATAATGTACAATTTCCGCCATTAAGAAAACCATTTTGCATTCCCCTTTCGCATCAAAGATGGCAATTTTGTTTGCGGAATAGATTAATTGGGATTAGAGAGGCATAGCTGTCAAATTTGAACAGTTGTAAGGATTCCCTCGAAGCATCTGTTTCAGTAATCATGCATGGATGGATATGTTTCTTGAGGGCAAAGTGTGCATGTTAAGGGACGTACATATACTTTGGTACAACAAGAATCGATAAAACAGCCTGTGAGTGCTTATTGAGAAAAAAAAAATACCAGGCTTGAAATGCAAATTTTTGCCAGGTTTTCTGGAAGGCTCGAAAAATATCAACGTTAAGACCGAAAGTGTAGGTAAAACTGTAAGTCTAGGTAAAACGGCATAAGGATTTTTACTTCAAAAGACAAGAAAAGAGCAGAATAGGATTAAAGGTACCATAGGACACCTATTGGATTACGAAAGAAGTAAACGGGGCATACAAAAAGGACGAGAGAAAAAAAAAACTTATTCTGGCAAATAAAACGAATGAACTGCAGTTGGAAAACCGCCAATTTGATTGCTCAATTTGAATATTATAGTACTTTGCCATCACCGTTTCCTGAATTTTTAAGATTCCAGAGTTTCTTTGCTGTTGAGCAATTTAGTCCTAGTAGCAAGTGGCTAAAAAGTATTTTAGTGCACGAGTCAATCCCCTTGTTTTAGGCACGGAAGAGACAAACAGAATGCGTGTTTGAAAACAGAGTGCAATATCCAGATTCATGAATTTTGTACTTGATGCCTTGATGTATACACTACATGTACTTTGTAATTAACAATGATCCGCTCTACGTGCAAGGGAAGTAAACTGCAGAATATGTTAAAGATATGCTGTACATATGCAATCATCATAACACATTGGTATTTGGCTATGTGAGTGGTATACATATACATACATAGGTTGGTTCAGATGACAGAAAGTTATAAAAAGAGTATTCGAGATAAAATAAGGGTAATTCATTCATCGAGGGATTAAAGCAATGAAAGATTTAGTGGACGAAATTTGTGGTTCCTTCTGCATACATGCATATGCAAGAAAAAGAAAAATACACATTTTGAATTAATAATAATTGTACTAACGTTATTCGAGTATAGCTTAGTTTTCTTAACAGTAATATTAAAAATACTAATGACAATGTGTTGAACATTTGCATGGAGTTGCTAATTCCCACATCTCACTGGTATGATAGAACGAAGATATATCCCATAATTGAATAGATATCAACTCCGAAACACATTTTATACGGCTTGATGAGCTCGTGCAACGCTCAGGCGACTAGATTAGATCTATTCAAAAGGCTTACCATTCGTTGTAAAAATTTAATTATTCTAATCATTCTCCTCCCTTCTTTTTATGGCCGCGCATTAAAATGCGCGAAGGTCGATCGAGTAATTATAAATCGGATATAACGAAGCTGCGTCCTCATTTCAAGTAAGAGAGAGAGAGGCAACAAAACAAATTGTGTTGATTGCGCACCCTGAGCAGATTTCATCTGTTTTTCATATCTATTTTGTCTCACTATCAGAAGAAATAGCAAGAAATTCACCGTATAGAAGACAGCTATATATACACCATATCCTATGCCAACTATGATGTAATTGTGTAATAGATTTTGAAACATCAAATATTTCAAATTTGGTGCACATGACATCAAGAAAATTGATGCAATTAGCATATTTAATGCAATTACTTTTACTTTAATCCATAAACATTCATTTAGTTCATTGGGTAGTTAAGTCTGTGGCTCCTCCCTTCCCGCCGTTAACGTTAAGGTTAACGTTAAGGCGTTGGCTGGCTCAAACTCTCTATTATGTAAATGCACAACTAAGATAACTTGATAGTTTTGCCAAGAGGCAATACTATTTGGGACATTTCTGTATCATATATGTATATCATATTTGTGGCGTTTTTTAAATTATATCTGTAATTATTTCATAATTGATAATTGATTATGATAACCTTCGCATTAGTGTCAACAGCATGACTAAAAGGCTTTAAAACACACCCACATACAGTAAAATTAAGATGCACATGCGCAAGATACTTTCAGACGATTTATACCGCCATTTGTCTATTATGTAAATGCTATAACAAAACACCTAAACAAATTTTCCACACTTGGTTATCTCAATAAGCCCTCCAATTTTCCATTTTTCTTGAAGAATAATCAGCGGCAAAACTTTAGTAAATTTCCTAGAGAATAAACCAGCCAATTTGTATCATTGTCACGATTATTTGGCCATCGCAGCAAAGATTAAATTTAGTTTATAAAAACGAATTTTTTATTGTTTAGATGAAAAGGCTTTTTTTTACCTAACATCCAATGACCAAGTTATTAAACTTGCCATTGTGAATTTCAGATAGCATCTCCCCCGCAGTCTTTCTCAGCTTCAAATTTTATTTTCTACGTGTTTCTATGGCAAACGTATTCATATATCTGAATTTCGTATCTAGGAGCCCTATTTCTAACGACAGCATTTTGTAAATTGGGCAGTATTTTTTTGATATTTTTTTCACGGATGACTTCAACTGAAAACATTTTTCAATGGTAAACGAGCCAAGAAAATATAAAATCAAGCTTCGAGTACCGTCTGATAAAAACGAAAATTGCAACATGGACCTAATATTATTTTTTTAAGCCCTTGAATTTTTATTTTATTTTTTACTTCCATTTCTTTATTAGTGTTTTTATACGGTCATTCAAAAGGATTGGGGAATTCGACTATATCAAATTTTCTCTGACATTTTTTTATTTTTTTTTCAATATATAGGCAATGTCTTCCAGCAACGATAGATACTATAAGCACAGATCAAATAAAAGTTGGTGAACCTTGCAGCTATGATTTTCATCTTTAAAAATGCCCCAGTCAATTTGAAGCAAGAGAAAGGATACGTTCAGTGCAAATGTCTCGCTATTTGCTTTACAATTCATACCGTCTTTGTCTAGTCGATTGAATTTTTGAAACCAAATCTACTGTTTTATATAGCGTATCGTATAGGGGCTGGCTTACAGCCACAGTAAACATCAATGGGACGTACAATACATGTATATGGATCCATGGCACATCCGTACTGGAGAATACCGAATTGTATACGTGATCTGACATATCCTGAATTTGAAAGCTATACGAAATATTATATCCGATTAACATTGAGCCATGGGAATAAAACGAATCGAGTAAAACTTTAAAGGAAAAGTACGAGCAAGTCTTTTGATGAAAAAAATATTGGGTTTATCACATCAGAAACAACATCAGGGTATTAACACAATGTTATAAATTCCTACAATATTCTTAAGTAACACGTCTATTTTTCATAATATTGCCCATATTGAAAAAAACGTAACTTTTTGTGAAAATGCTTTTGAAAATATAATTTATTTATAAAATAATATAAAAACATACGTATATACAGCATAGCCCAATATTTAATATCAAATTGATGTATGCAACTCCACCACCTCAAAACATCCGTCATAGGGACTAAGGTGCCCCTAATAGGTTATTATTATTATTATTATTGAGATATGACCTAAAATTCACCTGCTTGTCAAGAAAATGTATGAAGATTGATTATTAATATAAGATAACTAATGTACACAATAATTATAATAAAGTTATGCTCACTATGCTGCCTCAAGCCGAAATGCATTTTCGCAAAGAAATTCTTCCTTTTGTTAATATACATTGAACATTTTAACATTTTAATATTTTAATTAGCATGCATCACAAATTGTAACCCATGTTTTTTGCTAAATTTAATTAATGGATGCTTGCCAAGTAAACACTTGCCACTGGGCATTTATTATTAATTCGATTCTGGATTATTTAAAATGTTGATCAAAATTACAAGTCTGTTCCCTGGGAGGCCATTTCTAAACTGCAAAATAACGTTTTATTTCATGTGTTTGCAGTATTTGGAATGTGCAGTATAAGAGTGCTCATCGAGTGATATTACCCAATAACAAATCCTCTTTAATATACCAGAACCGCAGGCTATGCTGACGAACGGGTCATCGAGGTTAAGCAATACGCAATCCGCTCGTCTTCGGGTCCATTTCCATTGCTAACGATATGACCCAGGTGCCATATAAAGTTACATTAAACAATTGAACTAACGAGCGCTTCTGAACAAGCGAGGAAGCTGCATAAAGACGCCATAGACAAGCAGCTCGTTCTTAAGTTACAATGGCGCAATTCCCTCTCAAGTCGAGGTGAATTGATGAGGGCCATGGATGATCATCTCGAATATACAGTCAAAATGACGATATTCGATGAGAATACAATGTTCGGAGGCCGAATGGCGAGCAAAAATAAAAATCAGCCTTGGCCAGTTGCAGCCAATGGTAATTTTAGTATGGCGATCATAACAAGATTTGATCTATACGATATCCAGCCCACTCCCAAACCACCCTCTTCATCATCATCGAAGAAGATGAACTGACCGTAAGATTTACTTCCATAAAATAAGAGAGGCCCCTGAAGTACAAGGCTACACTGCGGGTTAAATAACATATTCTAAAAGTAGAATAAAAATTGCATAAGGTACGTGATGTTCAGAGTTATTACATTAATAATATATTGCATACATGATACAATAGTGTTATGCTCATTACGTTGCAGATATATGTGGCTTTTACGCTATAGCTTGCCAATTTTTAAAGCAAGCAGTGTGATATTCAGTGTCATGGCATTATACATATCCAGCATGTCACATCCGTTTTATTTGTGACTTTTAGAGCCAACAGAATTGAGATGGCTTATAGCACGTCATCCCATATACGTTCGTTTTCTCACAAAGTTCAAATTATAGTGAAGTAATGTGACGTTTCCCATTCGCATCGACGTCGTGTGACATTTCCCTACGTTGATGGTGACTTATAAACGTTAACTCCCCATTGCGTTGGCTATTTGCGTCACAATAAGGTGACGTTTTCAAAGCGATGACATAAATGATAAAAATGAAGGTTTTTCTCATTCACATGGAAACTGCATTAATATAAATAAAGAAGATGAATTTCACTCACACGCCAACAAACTAAAAAAATATATATGTGAGGTGCTATAATATTTACTTTTAATGCCAAAAAAGCTGTGCTATAGAAACTGAAATCAACAATCCGTACTTCGTGTTAGCTCAAATTAATGCAAATGATAATGCAAATGTATGAACTGTATACTTCACGATGACGCAGACGATATGTTTATTATGACGAAAGATTTTCAAGATTTGAATATCTGCCATGAACTTTACCTACTCCATATTCCATTCAGCTTTTCTGAAAAGCACAAATGAAACCATACAACCCACATTGCAGTCAATAATTATTAAATTTCCCTCATCCTTAATTATTCGTGGTATCACTTCCCCAATCATTCTTAAATATTGGAAGTCCATGAATATTTCCTAAATATTCGATTAATTTTTGCTGCTTTTATTTGAAAAATGTTTTATTTCCAACTCATGTTTTTACCAGTTTTTCTCAAATTAATATTTAGCTTACGAAATTTACTTCTGATTAAATGCACACTAAGTCAGAGTATTAGTAGGAATTCAAAATAGTAAATTCCCTATACATGGTAGATTGTGGACGTTGAAATTCATGGGCTTTAAGCAACTAAATAAGATAGTACAGTCCTAAATCGGCTTTCGTGTGATAACTGAGATTAGCGGCTGTTTCCTTATTGCATTTTGGATACGAAAACGAGGTTGACAAGGGAAAATAGATATTTAAATCCCTGTTTAAGATGTTATCGCGAAAAAAAAGCAGTACGAAAAAGATGTCCTTTCAGACCATCTTCGAGTATATATAGAAGGTTCGAAGCAATTTACCTCATACTTATGCAGCATTGTTATCGATAGCCAAAATGTTTAATGTCTTGTTAATAGAAAATTACACAAGGTGATTCAGTAAACAAATGAAATTAACAACAACAAATGGCCCGGAATGTCAAGGACTACTCTATACAAAGCTTGGCATTAAAATGGCATTCCGGACCGCCAGTGCTGTTTCTCGGTATTGTTTCGTTAACGTTGGCTGGCTCAAACTCTATAATATTTCTAACGTATGATACCTGAATATTACAAGAAATCTAAAACAATACAGTAATTTTAGAAAATCCCACACATTTTTGTGTATAGTTTCAATCTAGAAGGCACTGCTCGTGCATACCTTCTCAATTTCCGTTTAATAAACTGGAATTTGTCTTTTTCAAATCCTCTCCGAGATTGGCAGTACTGAAACCACACCGTGCACCGCTACATGCACGCAATATCAACAGGAAGAGGTTGGAATTTGCCATCTTTGCTTTATGACTGCAGAGCTAAATTGACATTTGTGGCTGCAAAAATTGCATTTTGATGGTATTGGGGAAGGAAGGGGTGAGGGTGAAGAGGGCAAGGAGGATATTCGATTCGATGCGCCAGAGATCGATACAGAGTGTATCATCTTATCAGTAGATTCAGGAAATGCGTATGAAACAGATTCAACCGTTTTGCAAAAACCCCCAACATCGTTCGCAGTACGCCCTTGAATCGCAGATTTGGGATGTGCATCAGTGAAGGGGAAACTGGCTACCCCAGCGCCACCTCTTTCGCCCACTTTACGTTGGATTCCTCGAGTTGTTCGAAATTCTGCTCAAAGGCGAGCAGTTTGAGCACCTTGGCTAACGAGAAAAGCCTTCGTTGCTAGCTATTTACGATGAAATCTCTCGCTAATCGCCATTCTTAATTGTCTCCAGAGATCTCTCTCCATTGGCCCTAAAACTCAATGGCAATGGCTGGAGAGCGTGCATTAATTAACTGCTGAGGGGACGTTCCGAAAGTCAAAATCTCTGATGAGTCGTTCGAATGACAAAACACGATACTCGCACTGGGAAAAACGTGACGTGGTGTGGTTCTATAACGCAGTCATCAATATTGAGTCTAATATCTCCCGATGGACACAAGTGTGGACTCTGGTGCACGAGAGAGATCGGTTTTCATGGCGTGATTTGTTGCGAAGCATTTGCAGCACGACAAACGTCAAGGTTTGTTAGTATTGCAACAATCACCTAATTATAACATACCTTATTGTTGAAAATATACTGTATTTGTCCCCCAAGGATTAATTATGGAAATTAATTATTGTGAATTTATTCGATTATTGCAACTCGAGGATCATTGAACGATTTTGGAAGACGGTGTTTAAAAAACGAACAAATACCAGTTTTTGTTCAACTCTTGAAAAATTGGCCATCTGTTTATATTCGATTATAATTTTTGGTCAGAATATGCAATTCCATAAAATTAGAGGTATGCTAGCGACATTTATGTTTAATATCAACCTGGTTTTATAATTTTATTTAGTTTAATGCAAATCTCAATAGAAATTTTTTAAAAAAACGTTTGCCCCTGATATGGGCAATCATGCAACACACGTGTTTTGTGTGATTTCCTACTTTAAGGGGAACTGAAATTACGTAATTACTGAAACTGTATTAACCAATTGCCAATGTTTTTACCAATGCTGGAATTTTTAATGTTCATATTAAAACTTGCATCCAATTTTATATAGCCAGTTTTCTATTTTACAATTAAATAATCAACGAGTACACATTGTGCACAAAACGTTTTGAACATATTACAACATTTTAAAAAGATCTAAAATACCATTTAACTCAACCTGCATAAAAACAAAACTGTTTACCGATGTTAAGCGATTAAACTAATCGTAAATCTGAACAAACACCTCCGAGGTACTCGGTTACATAAACGTAATGATGTTAATTTCATGTTGACATACATTTGGTGTACTCCCTTCAATGTGTAACATAAGTCTGAGGCAAATTAACCTGCTGGTTTAAGCACTTAATTTGACGTTCAGGCGTGAAAACTCCACGCCCTCCTCTTCCCCATGAGTGACAGTTGGTTCCCTTGCTATCAAGCTAAAAGCACGACTTTTGGGTTGAATAACTCTAATTACTATTTGTGTAAAATAGCTATATTATAGAATGTACATGTACTAACTGAAAAATTGATACAACAGTCTGTATGTCAGTGATTGTACGTGTACACTTATATGCACGTAGACGGGACAAATTATGTTTAGGAAAATTGGTAGATAGACCCTAGAAAATTAACGAGTCGCCATGCTTAGGGTTCATCACCTTATGTCATGATTATTGCATTTGGTCTGCTCATTACTCCATGAGGTTTGTTTCCGTCGCTTGCAGGTATATATCCCGGAAGCTAATCAAATAAACCGCGAAAACAAGCAAGCTTGCACACATGGCATCACAAGTGAATTACACGAGCGACTATGTGGGGCAGTTATGCCACGTGAAATAGGTTGAGGCATATTTTGTATGAGCTAAGTAGAGCACAAAGAGCACCAAACACTACTTAATGTCGGACACTAATGAATATTTATGTTTCGCAAGGTGAATAATAAGTTTATCCAGTCCCACGTAATTATTACAGCGAGATTCTCAACAGCCCTTTGTTATGTAGTGCTGGTAACACAGAGTTGAGAGAGGCCTGTTTGTGCCTTATTCTGAGCCTTATTAAACTGGTATCGCACATTTAGCTGAGAACTGCATGAATAAAATTAATAATTACTCATTTTAAATAATCTTTTTTAATGTAAACAGTAGTAAAAATAGTGTGTATCTGTAGCGTGTATTCAATTGATGGTGTTAATTCGTCTCCTACATGTATTTCCAATCGTCATTTTCACACTTATGATTATTTAGTGGCTATTACTGTAGTTGTTTCACCCCGTTGTGAAGGGTAATGGTTAGCAAACTAGAAATTGTATTCATACGAGTCAATATACATTTTCAAACAAGCCTAATTTCGGTCTAAGCGCCCTGGGACTAATGAATCCGCAACCACAATAGCTGCATTACAAGTATCCGCAATTTAGTTTCCGATAATCCGAGTTTATTTTATGAGAAATGTTTATATAATTGATAACCTGCAATAGATGCACCGGTTTGTTAATCCAATTTTTGTCTCTCGATCACATTATGCGGGCGATAGCTTTGTTTTAATTTGTTTTCGTGTTAATTCATCATACCTCAACCCATTAGCGAAGTAGATCCTACAACCAAAATGACCAACTATCTAGCACGAAAAATAAGCGATAGTCTGAATGGGTTTGCTTTTCAAATTTGATTATGACATGCTACCACAAGTGTATTTATTTAAAGTCTTTCCAGCATTGTTGTACAATACAGAAATTCATTCTAATTAAACTCAAGAGTAGTTCTTTAATGCAACAGCACTAAATCTTGCTTTTGTATCAAATAATCGATGAATCGATACAACCAATGTTTTTTGGCACATGTATACAACATGTTGGCGTAATCCTATCTCCAATTAGACATTTTGCATGACTGGATTATTATAATTTTATAAAATGAAGATAAAGACATAAATTGAAACTTAAAATGACGTTAGTACAGTACTGAATTATGTTTTTTTCTAGAGATATGTTACGTAACATGAATTTCACAAGCTGTAATGATATTTAAAGTATCTCAAATGTCTTTAAAAAAATGTCTGTCATAAAATGAGTCTTAAAATAAGACTAGGTTTTTAATGTGTATCATATGTTTAATGGTTAATGTTTCAAAATTACGCAAACGAAGAACATATTACATGTATTTCTAAAGAGTATTCTTCTTTGTTTCAAACATATGTGCACAAATTTAAAAACACGTTTCTATCTCTATTTTAGACACGACTTAATTAGTAAAATGATATACCATCCATTAGTAAATTACCATTAACATGCAAAGAAATATAATCTTTTGCTTGTCAATTTGATTTAACGTGCCCCGAACATATTGCGTAATTGAGTAATTGAATCGTTTTTTCATCTTACTTCTGTCTATCAAAACCAAAACAACAAAAAAACGCATTGTTTAATTAAGAGTGTCAAGCAAGAAAAAGCACATTTCAAAACCTTCGAACAGCTATGGTACTGTGTTGTGTATATATATTTTTTTTTTCATTTACGATCTTCACGAGAAATTACGAGGTACTTATCAGTGACTTTTAAATAGTTGAATTCAAAGGATAGATAGTGTGAACACTTGTAAAAGCTCCACAAAATATCACAACTGTTTCGCATACAACTTCACCAATGTACTGAAACGTGCTTTGCAGTGTGCAAACAAATAGAATACAAATATACAATTGTACACGTTTCCAACTTAAGTTCTTTAAATGTATCCACATTTTGTCCATGAAGAACTCTTGGCATTCACGTATTATTCCAAAGACGTTTTTTATAAGGTCATTTCCGTAAAGATGGAGGAGTAGAGTACAAACAGTTTCTCAACTTTCTGTCTATAAAAGGTTTGCAACGAAATAACCCTTTGGATATTCGAGGCCGATAGGCCGGTATTCGAACTAATCTGAATTCATTGGAAATAAATTTGAAATTTCTAGATGAAAATCAACAATGCATTTTTGCTCGACTTCTCTCGCATCACTATATACCGAACCGATGCTACAAAACGTACTTTTGTATGGAAAAAAATGCATTATAAAAACGCAGTCGAGCGTGTGATATTGAATTGGCGCTATACTGGCATGATTTAATAAAGTAGATACATTCAACGGTGGAAGCATATGCCCCACTTTCTCTCTCTTACTGACCTTTTCCTTTTATTCAGCAGAAATTTCTGAGAAAGACTGAAAATGGCTGAGGTATTCCTATTTTCTCCTTAAAAAAGCAAGCCATTTGTATTCCCATCACACGCAACAGCGCACACAGCAACCCACATTTGGACTCCAGCTTAGGGTGCGTGATCTTAAGGTTTTCTACCATAAATCGGTTTAGAATTTCGTGTTTTAGCGAATAAATAGGGTCAAACTTGTATTAGTTTTGAGACAATATGGACCGATATGTCGACGAAATTCGAAATAGTGTTTATGGCCAGCGAAAACCAAAAGCAAAGTTGGAAATATACAAACGTTTCCCACGCTGATCGATCATTTTACAATTGAGTTTATGCAAATGTTACGTATAAGATACTGTAATTAGTATTCATAAATAGACTTTAAACAAAACTTCTCTTAGCTTCTATTAAACAAATATTCTGATTTGGTTCTCAAAACAAAACATGACATCTAAAATAAACATTTCACGTCTTTCCACTCGTGTTATCTCCTGTGATTTTAATTATATTTCTCGTTGCTAAACAAGTATTTAAATTAGCATAATTCCTGTAACAAACAAAAAATTATGGTATTGCTGCTATTTTCCAATATAGAATAGTTTGCATCGTTTATACACATGGGAATCTCATAACCGTTGCTGAACAAAATATAAATCATAAATTGTTGTCATGTATTGACGATTTTGAGACGCAATTCCACTTTCCTTTGGAAAAAAAAGCAATGTTGTACGTGGGCAAAAATAATTAAAGAATATTTTACTTTTTTTCACCGAAGGCAGCTTCATATAATATACTCAACTGTGGAATACAGCATAAAGGTACATTCAATCGTAGAAAAAAAAATTGTCTAGTCAAAAATAATATGACAATGTGCATATCGCTAAAGTTATGCTATCATCAAAATAATTACTTAGCTGCTTTTATCAAATTCAATCATGTTTACATATTCATAAAATCTATTAGGCCCACAATCGTATGTTTAACTTAATGCAAAAAATTAATTTTGTCCCAACATACAATTGATTATTTTTTTCTTCAAATAAGTCTAAAGGGGCACAAACTGAGAAATATGTCTTGCATAGCAAAGTCATCTAATTGAAATACACCACAAATTTAGTACATGTATGTAAAACAATGCATGAACTACAGTAAATATAAATGCAAACATGCCATTTCAAACGTATTTTGCATTATACAATTTCAACCAACGTTTAACTGAAGAATGACTTATCAACGGAATGTTATCTCATTAACACAGGTTTAGTACACAAATTATGATGAATTACAATCAATTATGTCAATTAAATTTGTTGTTAAATTATAACCGAAATGGAAATTGCCAAGTTGAAAGTCAGCAAGTTACAAAATGTGCAACACTGCTGGACTCAATGTCCGTTGTTTTCTATTGAAATAGACAGCTGGACATTCTCCTAAATGTTGAGCAGTAAGCGAAACACTTATAAAACCCTAATACCATCAATCGTGGCCCAATACCAACAGGGATTTGCTTTTCAGACAGCACCTCGGTCTTTTTTTAAAAACCTTAACCTGTCCAATATGATATATCTTATTGTGATTTGAAAACTTTCCACTCAAAATTTTATGAGATTGCTCGTATAGCAACCATTCGACCCCCCCCCCCCAGGACACAAAAGCATAATTGGATCACTTGGACCGTGACGTATACGGCCCCTTAGTCTTCTCTTATTATATACAGTTTTGTAGGAAATGTTAGCGGCAAAATTCAGCATGTCGAGCTCGTTGAAAAATTGACTCAATTTCATCGTTGCAAACTCAACATTTGTTGGAGAAATTGACAGAAATGCCTTCCAGTACATGTATACACAATGAGATTTCAATACGTTTGCGTGTTTGTATTATAAAATTACGTCCATCATTTACATCGCTATACATTTATGAATCAAAGCTTTTGTGTGTTGTTTTTTCTCAAATATTCTTTTTAAACCAAAGTGTGTGAGCCAAGCGAATACGATCCAGAGTTATGAATTGAAAGGATCATGATGGGTAAAAATATAAAAAACTGGAAAAAATATTGGTTATGAGAAAGTATGCGGTGAATTTAAATTGAAAAACGAAATGAATCGGAACAAATCAATATTAGGTTTTCATACTGTAAGGTTTGGAATGCGCAATAGTCGAGGCCTTATGGCAGATTTTGAGGCCACCAACCTGACAGTTAACGAAAGAAATGAACCTCAGTCTACGCACTCTTTAAAAAAATTAAAATAAACACAACGAAAAGTCTGATTTTGGTATGGGTTTCTGAACTCTCAATAGACAACTTTTAAAGATGATGGTTATTATGCAATAAATTATAAACCTTCATCAGTAGAAATTAGGCTTCCTATAGATTTTCTAGTATATTTTGTAGCTATATCAAGCTGAAATTTTTAAAGGGGGTAGTTTATAATGCTATCTACATTACTCAGTGATACAAAATTGCAGTAATTGCCAAACGTAATCTATCAGTATTTTATACCTTCATCAAATAATAAATTGTCATTACAAATATTATCGAATCTTTGTTTTAATTAAATGTTAAATGTAATAAAACAGGTTAGTTTCTTTGACACTTGCTATCCAATTATCGATATAAAATGTGTTATTATTTTTATTAGAAATATGGACCTACTATCGAGTTTTCGGTATTAATGTTAATCCATTGTTATTTTAATTGAGTTTTATCTTTTATTCGACGTGATCGGAATATAAACTGAATATAAAAATGAGTTGAATCAATATGTGAAAATTTCCCTTTGACATTAATCATATTAAATGAACTTATCCCAGACATTTACATTTAGTTATTTTCCTGCGGGCCACAGCTGCACCCGTTATTATATTGAAATTTAATGGTTTTCCTCAAATGAAACTGCTGAAACCACTTCTATATCAATTCCGATCAATAATTACTTTTTCTCTCTCTCTCAAATAACGCTTATTTCTACTTAACGCAGTATAAGTGCTTTTCATATAAAAAAATGTGCCCGAAAGCCATATGGGGTATATGCAAAATTTAAGAATTGCATTGTCGAGCTGCATTTCAAAATATGGTAAAATGCGTAAATAGGTTTGCGCACGTTTCTTGCACTTTTCGTGATTTCTTCACTTAAAATATGGCAGCAGATGGTAATATTTGAAATATTTCATGAAGCGAAACATACAAAAATTAAGCTACTGGAGTGCACTAAAAGGAAGGGTTATGGATCCATATTGTGCAGGTAAAGTATTTGTAAATTTGCCTAATGTTTCAAAATTTAAAGTGTTTTCTGAAATAAAGAATACAAGTTTATCAAAATGTATAGACGATTTTTTTCCAATATAATTTTCTTCGATATGAGGAGCAAGCAAAAATCGACTATATATGAAAAACAAAATGTTGTTCATAATTTTGCTTAACCACGTTCAGGAGAACTTTTAGTACACTAGCCCAGCTTCAAAGAATTCCCTGAAAACAAATTTTTCAGGTTACTGTAAGCGATTAACCCCTTTTTGTTTTTCAATAAAAACTTAAGATGGAGGTACTCAAATTGTACATATCATCGGAACATTTTATATAAATAGGTCAATAATGAATAATAAAATAGGCTATTTTCGAGTATTATAGATCCTAATTCGGGTCCGACCCAGGTTCCAAGCCCAAAACGGTCATTCAAAGGTGAGGCTTTTGACTTTCTAATCTAGGAAGTCTTACTAGAAAATGTTCAAAGTTTTGAAAAAAAGAGAAAAAAAAGCTCGTCCTCGAGAATGGCTTTTTTTGCATATGAAATCATATCTTCCAAAGTGGAATTTGGAGCATTTTTCTTCATCTAAACTCATGTTTTTCTGATGGAGAGGAAAAAATACTCAGAAATTGGATGGGCAGGCCATGAATTAGTCCGAAGCAAAATGGTTTTCCGACTGCGCAACATCATTTGCCACATAACGTACGCCCACTTTCATGGCTAACATATTGCACTCAGAAGGCCCATCTCCCCTATTACTTATATCCTAGCTTTTTCCTAGCTTCCTTCACATCTCTTTTCTAATCTTTCTCGTCTTTGTCATCTTACGCTCAAACTACTTGCTTTTGTACTGCTTCGCATTTTTTTCCTCGCATCTCCACGTCCATAAACGAAAAATGAAGTTGTGCGAAGGAAAAAAGCAAGGTACATGTAAATATGCAAAAATGAACCTTTTTTTTACTGGCATTAGTGTTACAAGAAAAGAAGCTGAATTTTCTTTTCAGTTATGACTTGGACATTAAGATGCCAGGTTGAAAAACCTCACTGAAAAGTACAGATGAGTTGGATATGGATTTACAACAGTATAGAAAAATTCTAACTTTTATTGTAGTTTTCTGATCATGGATTGCATGTATAGTGTAATTACCTGATTGTAGTCTGTCATTATCCGTAAATTGATGTCATAGGGGCTTTTAAGAAAATGATCATAAAACATTTGGAGAATATGCTCAAACAACATATTACATTACAAGTCGAAAACATGTTATAATTACTTCATAAACACAGATATTGATTAAGCAGGATGAAGCTGAATTTATACAAACATTTCTCAATTTGACAAACCAGCGCAATTAGAATAAATTATAAACACATTTACAAGGGGGAAAATAAGCATGTTTATAAAATGATTCTGAACCTTTTCAAAATGTGTGAAATGGCAACACGTAATTCTGCGCAACAGATGTTTACAACAAAACACGTTTACATAGACATTATCTGTATACTATAATGTAAACTAAATGTGTTTTAGCTAAAAACTACCCCATTTATTTAGCCTCTGAAAACCTCAAGTAGCACCCAAGACAATTCCTAGAAAAATCGAATGTGCCTTGTGACTGGAACGCTTTTGCCAGCATTTTTGCAAATATATTTTTTTCTGCAAACAGTAAAAAATGCATAAAACTTTACTGCTGATCTTTATATTTTAGTGTTTCTGCAGGGATAAGAGTCAACGGCTTCTTCTCTTATTTTGGGAAAAAGTTAAGTGTAGAAAGTATTGCCATTTTAACCAATACCAAGACCTTCATCTCTCATAGTCTTTGGTAAAATTTCTATAAAGCCCAGAATCCTACATGACAATCATTTCATATTTTGTGTTAAATTCTTTACAACTTTTATTAGTTTTCCTCAGCAGCTGTAGTCTTCAATAAACGTTTGAAATATGGGAATAAAAAATGCCGAAAGTAGTAGTCGTTAATAAAAATTGATCCATTAACTATACGGTATACAAAATTAAAGCTTCAAAATGTGAAAATCTGAAGCTCTAAAATAAACACATTATTTGAAGCCATTATTTGAATTAGCAGACAAATCATCTAGTTGCTGTCTATCATAGAAGCTAAAATTTTCTTATTATAGTTTCAATTTCGTGAACAGTATAATGCAATTTGTGATAAAACCATTTTAATGGGTGCCTTTCATGTTGAAGCTGGAATAACATCCCACACCTTATACACTCAACCATAGGCGATCGCATAAGCCTTCATTATACACGTATGCAAACAATTAAATATAAAGATGATTATGTAAACAAAAAACACTCAAAGCACAAACTCATAAGGTAATTAAGTGACAAGCCATACCACCATCATGCTCAGTTAAGTTAAGGTTATGAAGAAAATTTTGATATACGACTTCAGAAAAAATATTTCAAAAAATTATTTAATTGATTTTTGCCTTTATAAGCAGAACTTGCACGTTGGTTATCTTAACTCTCAAAAGATGGTTATGGTATTGCCACTAGGAAGACACCTCAAATCATACCACGCACCAGTAAATAAACGTTTGGAAATTTTAATATAACTATAGAAAAGTAAACTCTTACGAAAATATATTTGGTATACTTGAACAGAACCTCATCCCCACAAGTACATATCAATACGGAATATATAAATAACTGAAAAAATGTATACAGTGTACAGAAAACGTTGCTATATACACATTATTCTATATCAAATACTTGATATTTAACTTGCTTCCAGCTCAAAGATCTTTGCAATTTTTGTTACCCTTGCCCTCCAATAAAACAACCCATGATGTCTCACTGAGACTGTTTTCGTATAAATATTTGCAGGGATGATAAAAACTGCAATCCTTATGGGTTTTGCTCTTAACATCTCGAGCATAAACGTGTATCTATACACGTACCGAAATACTATAGGCAGTATTTTTTAAGACGAAACTTAAAATTTTTACACTGTACGTCATGCAGAACGCATATGGGTTGCAAACCTATCAACTGTGAATTTAAGCCCTTGCCAAACGCGTCATGAATGCCAGTTGAAACCATCCCTGTGTGGGTGCAGTTCGTCGAGTATTAGTAGCATCTTCAGTGAGAGCGCAGATTTTCGTTTTCATTGCAAGAAACTCTGTCAAATCTTATTTTTTGCTTGGCTGCCTTTCTAGCTCTTCTTCCATTTGTAGGCCTATACCGTATGCAGGGCTTAACCTATTGCCAGTAACGAACTTTTGCAGGGCGAGACATGAATCTTTTGACATCTAGATTAATTTTAAAGCATCCGCCAAATCCGGCAATCACCGTACAGATCACTTTGGATGTGTAGCTAGGTGTAGCTTTTGTAAAGTAATGATGTACAGAATCTAAAACAGACCATTCATCTTAAATGCTAGTTTCTAATTCTATACTAATATTTCTTATAGCTTTACTGGATATCCAGAGCTATAAACCAGAGGACCCCAGTTTTAAGCAAAGCGTAACCTTCTGTTAGCTTATCATCCCTTGGAAAATTATTATAAAATTAGTCGCATAGACGACGTTGGTAACCCTCTATAAAAATGATGAATGAATTATGCAGAATGCCCCATTTTTTTCTTCTAAGAGCAAGTCAAGAATTTGAAATGCGGGTCCTGCCATGCAAATTTCGCATCAGCATATTTCAATCTAAGAAGTATGCCAGAAAATGAGGACAAGCTTTGTGCGCAGATCCAAAAGGATCTATTGAAAACGCTTTGCCCTACTTTTGCATGCACTCATCTGTCCATAAATTGTCCGCCATCAGCGGGTACTGTCAAGTCGGCATTAACCTTATTGCTGACTGTCGAGGCAACAGACTGAGGAATTGCTGATGCATTTCTGGCAATTCGTACTGAAATGCATTGTTACCCTTAAATAGCCATAATTTAACCTGGTAACAATAAGAGAAAATTTTGTCTATAGAATGTTTGCATAGGTTCGCCTAATGGACGACTGACCCTTGGCTGATCCACCCTATATTTGTTTTTAGCATTAATTAGTTTTTCTGAACATGCATATACTTTCTCGCTTACATTTCCTAGTAAACAATTTGGTGCGACAATGACTAATGCAAGCAATTCAAGAACACCTAAATTTGGGCATTCTCATTGTAGTTGTTGTACAAAAGGTGCGCATTGTTGTTTAAGTTCTGGCGAGTTCAACAGAACAACGACCCCTCCCCACACGCATTGTTGTCAGTTAGGGCATTTGACATTAAACCCGTGTAATTATAATATCATTAATCAAAATGTTGTTGCTTCATAAATTAATTCAAAAATAATTGCGTCGCTAAATAACAATTTAAAAGTTGGTGAAGGATTATTTTGTAAAGGAAAGTACACACAATGGCCAACATTCAAACTGTAGGCATAATGAAGCCATTGTGGTAACTCCATTATGTTCTACATAATCAAAAATAACTGCATAGAGTGCTCGAAACATTAGCATAAGGATAAATAATATTTTAATCTAAGAATATGACTGATTTTAATCAGCGTATCATTCAAATTAGTAGTTTTTCAATAGATGGTTTCTTGAAGATGCTTCCTTTTCGAGGCTTATCAGCAATCAAACAATGAAGTTTTCAGTAGGCTTATCTTATTAATTTAAAATAACCAAATTTATGGTTATAAAATTCATCGAAAAAGAAAATCTTTCAAATTTATGTTATTAGAAGTTGGCTCACTGTATCAAAACAAATTTAAATGAAGTACGAAGGATCTGAAATCAATTACCCTTGTTTTGATTTGAACATCAGACCAGAATCACTTGAGTTGACATTTATTTATTATTGTGCACGATACTGCCAATGTTGTGACATGAATTTTATGTCATCTATAGTGTAAAAACGTAATGAAACTCAGTGCAGCTTATGTTATTTAGTAAATATTGTTAAAAAAACGAAGACGGTGATCTCCTATGTCAATTTCTGCAAACAAAGCTGTATTCCATAAATATATTAAATAACCTGAAGTTATAAGCTCCAGTTATCAAACTTTGAAAACTACCCTTTTCTTTATCTTATTACCTCGCAGCCACTTTTGTTCTTTGAGAAAAGAAGAAAAAAAACATTTTAGGAATAAACATGCAAGTTTCGAACGTTGAAAATAGGCTTGTTAACCCGAGCTCGTTTTGTGCGGGCTGTTATTGTCAACTCTCCTGTCTTGCCAGGCACAGTGCCTTCAATCCATACGAGATAATATAAAATGACCCATCTTAACTGCTCAGTTACAATCTCTTCTCGCAGAAAAGTGAAAAGTGTTAGTTTTAGCTGTGGATCGCCGTTTTATTGCCGCCTTTTATCGTTTTCTAGTTCTGTCTCGGATGTTGCAGATAGAGGGAAAAAAGGCATCCCATTCAAATCGACAATGGCCAGTTTTATTTATTCAGATTTATTGAGCAGAAGAAGACGGTGTGTAACCTCCCACTACACAACCGCTGAAAACCCCTCACAAGGGCACTTATCCCTCTCCTTTTTTTGCATTTTATCCTTGCTTGTCGATACTTTACATCATTTCCCCTTTTCTTGTCATTTAACATGAAAAGGGGGAAGTATCGAAAGTATCAGTGACAATAGGTCGATATGAATAACGTTGATCACTGGCTTAAGTTATAACTACATAAGAATGAAGGTATTGTGAGTGGTGCAACGAAAGGGTAACGTTGTCTAGTATATGCATGCATTTGCACTTGAATGCGTCAATCGAGAGACATCCTGTATGCTGCATTGAAATTCTTTGTTCAAAAGCTTAAGGTTGAGTCGATGTTGAGCTTTTTTTAAAAGAATACGACTGTTATTCCTTATAAACGTTTGAGAAAATCTCATTAGAATATTAGTAAATTTGTCAATTTATCTTAAATGTAAAATATTACCTTATCGTTTTCTTGCTGAAAAAAATTATGAGCTCGAGGAAAATCGAGGGAAGGCTGTAATCACCTGTTCATAAATTCCATTAAAATCGAGATCAGATATAAGTCTGCGCATTAATAAACGTTGACAGTTACAAACACGTAATAATGTAAACCTTGTTGGATACGTGTTTGGTAAATTCTTCACAAACCATATTGTTACTCGACAGAAGCAAAAAAACGTCTACTTCGTTAGCGATGGTAATCTTGTTTTATGTTTTTCGGTTAATACAATCTCGTAAGTTGGATTAATACAATCGGTAGACATTACTTATGAGGATAATCACACTTTCCATGTTTCCAAGTAATGTTTTTAAAGAATAGTATTATTTATAGATGCATTAGACTAGACAAGAAATCCGATACTCAGAATTTTAGTTTAGGAATATCTCGAGAAAATGTTCACATAAAGCATTAAGATTGCTTGTAATTTCACTTGTTAGTTAACGTTGTCACATAATTAAGCCATTTATGTCCTCGATTAAAATTTATTTTGTCGAGGCTTTCTTGCATAAGTCATCAGCACAAATACACTTAGGGCAAGACCGTGCCTTGTTTACATCACAGCAAATTCGATTAGGAATTAATTGTTCATTTTTTAACCATACCTTAGTCTATTTAGGTGTAAAAGTCACCATTGCAAGCTACGATTTGCATATCGTTATTAATTACAATATTTGTTAAAACGAAAACTTGCAGTGTGTACTCATAATAAACAAATAAATGCTATAATAAATTCAAAATTAGGATCACATGTAGGATTAAACTTTTTGCCTATTTTTCATCCTATGATATTTCATCAGGCTTTCAGTCATCACCCAAAGGGGAATAACCATTTTATCGACCATTTGAATTTGAAGGAAAATCTTCAAATACCCAAGGATTCAAAGGCACCACCTATTTCCAAGTAGATATATCTTTCTGCCGAAACCTACCCTGATATCCAATGCCAACATTTCATAGAGATAGTCTCAAAAGCTGCTGAACTATTATTTAAAAAGAAGTTTCCGACGCCCCTTTTCCATTTTTTATTCTTAAGTTTTATCCAAAATCTCTTCAATTCGACATTTTTCGTAATGCCCATCCAAAAATCTGCTCGTCGTACTTTATTGTTTCATATCGAGATAGCTTATGAAATGTGGGTCAGAAACAGCTGGTCAACCGTCATTCCAAGCTGCTTTTTCACGTTTTCCTTCTGAAAATGTTGAATGATATACGATAAAATGAAAAACTATTTCCCCAGGAGGGCTGCGTTCTTTCCCCTATTTTTGCATGGTCATAACAAGAAGTCTGGTCTTAGAACACATCATCAGAGAAATGGGCAAGATTATATCATTTAAATAGCAAAGATATTTAACTTGGATTGTATTTATGTGCCGTGTTTTCTATTAGAAACTTTAGAAACGACACACATATCTATAACATTCAAGAAAGAAAACATGGATTTCCTCAGTCTTATCAGACAATGAATTTTCCTCATGATTAAAGCCAATTTTTGATATAATTATTTCTAGACAGTATTTTACTCATGAAGAAAGATTGTCTGCTGATATTATACATGATTACTTTCTTATCTATCAAACTTCGAAAAGACATGAAATTTTATTGGATTGATTTTTGAAATATGACGTTTTTATAAAGTTATAAAAATCACTGATCATAATACTGATTATTTCTTAATTTAAAATGGACCTGGCCATATTCACGTGATGTACTGTCTATATGAAATAAATATTGAACAAAAAAAATAGTAGGGAAACGCTATCTTAATTTGTTAAGTAACCACATTAACAATGTGCATTTTAGCAACCATGTCTAAGCATAATGAACAGCAATTATTATAATCAGAGTCAATTAAGAATGGAAAATAAATATTGATATGTTTAAAAATACAATAGCCCATTTGTAAAGGAATACAAACGAAGCATTAGCTTGTGATGAAATTACTGTACATTTCTGTGCCATAGCAACGTGACCATGATAAGCAAACATGAGTTAGGTTATATATGCACGAAGTCCACCCATTTTTCTTCGTTCAAAAATCATTTATCTTTCACACCTGATTTGCATCACATTGGTAACTTAATGACAGCCCCATTTACTGCTAGTGATGGCAAAGTATAATAAATCGCTATTGCGTGAGACTGGTGAATTTCGTGAAAAATGTCACTAACTTTTCACTTTCAATGTACTTTTTTATGCCACCCATTCACGGAGATGTGACATATTGTGGCGGATGATTTAGTTTAATAACACGTCACATACGAGTCTGCAAAATGAAAATAATCTTTGAATTGGATTAAAGAAGGCGTACGACTTAACAAAAGGGGCAAAGGCCTCACTTGGAAATGTTGACAACGTACAGTATGCTCTGTAATTTACAAACTAAACTACTATTCAATGCAAAGAATGAACCTTACGTTTAAAACAAAGTGGAGTTTTGGAGTATACAGTTTACGATTTTACGAATTTTGAAGTTATTCTTGCATAAAGGATTTATTAATTAATAAATATAAACGACAAGTACTTATTTTTAAAATGAGGCAGTCATGACATTCCAAACATTCCAATCATTCCAAAAAGGTTTAGATTACTTTATACAGACTTGCTATTATACGCTTCTCAACTTAACAAATAAAATGTCTGTTTTAATTCTTCTGTACGAATAAATAGAGAGATTGAGCCAGCCAAAGCCTTAACGTTAACCTTAACGTTAGAGGCGGGAAGGAAGAAGCCACGAACTGAACTACCCAACAAACTAATTGTACGTCATGAGTGCGCATGCGTGGTTCTTCCTTTCCCGCTTCTGACGTATAAGGTTAACGTTAAGGCGTTGGCTGGCTCAATCTCTCTAGTATCTCATCAACATTTGCATTATCGGTATGGCGAAATACAAAAACAGCAGCGCGCTTTCAGAAATGCAGAATTCCTTCTTTGTTCATTTTATAATCTTTCCAGGTCTGCTATCTTCCACGCATAAGATTTACATATATAAATAATGAGTTACTCTGGCACAAGTCATGCAATATGATGGACAGTTGAATGTAGATGGGTAAATACATTTGTATCAGCTGCGTTTTATTAGTGCGCCTCTACATCTTTAATTTAGATTTGCTCTAGCTAGAGGCACGCAAAACGCATAATGTAAAAGTGATGGCTATCAAAATCACCGAAGAAAGATGCTCCATCCCTCATGGCAGACCCGCATTTCGGGAAAAAAATTTCCTGCCATTGTCTTTAATAAATTATTTACCTACTCAAAAAATTTCCATAAGAAATAACGCTAACGACTCTGGAAGGCAAAATCATTGCATAAAAAAAATGAACACCATCGTGAAGGGAAATGCAGTTGGCTGTTTTGTTAGGTTTTTAATTCGTAAAGATAAGGGGGAATTAAACTGAGTGAAACAAAATAAAAGATGTAAGAGTATTTAGTTAGAATTAATTGCCTAAGCAGGGACATAAGTTAAGTTTGCGTCTTTGGATACCGTTGTAAATCACCTCATACATGTGCATATGTACACTATTAGCACAAATCATATGCTTCATGATGGCAAGTTTTCGAGTATAGTGTTAGAAGTTTCTATCCATTAATTTTGGTTAATTTTATCCAACCTACGGTGAAGTGAAATATTACATTTATGAAAATGAGATGTTAGAAATGCATATGTTATACGCGTGGTTAACATAAATGTTACACGTTTAAGTTACTGAGACAGTCATATGCAAATATGGCTAATAAATTGTATACCTGTATACATGTTATATAGGAGGTAATAGACAGTTTCAGCACGCCAACGTCTTTAAATTTGCCTTAACTTTAATGGCGGGAAGGGAAGAATCACGCATGCGCACCCATTACGTTCAGTTAGGGTGGGAAAGGGACGGAAAACGTGCACAAACTCTATTGTTTTAGTCAGGGTTTGTCAGATAACAAGCTCATTTTTATATGTGGTTAAAATACAAAATCATTCTTTACTAAAATCTGCTTTTTATAGTCAAACGTTGTGCTCATCATTTGATTCCAAAATCAAAACAATTATATGTAAAATGCTGCGAATGATAGATATATTCAAATTTTAGAGCGTATACAGCGATATATAAAAATAAATTAGGTTTACTAGGAGTTGTCATCATTTCGTCGTAATGAGATTTTTAATTATATATTTGCACAAAGTAAGTTATTTTTTTTTCTACCTCGCATTCGCACGTCTCACTTTAATTTTCTTCGATATTCCCTCGATAATTTCCAGGGTTTTTTTCTCGGTTGCATACTTAAAACTTGCAATCAAGCAACGGCAGGCGGTTTGGCCGCAAGGTTTTTATCGATTTCTTCTGGATTTTATATAAGGGGTGGTGGGAAACTAATAAAGAAAAATGTCATTGCATTGACAATGAGATATGCCTATTATTGCCGTACACTGCTCATGATAGCTTTCGTTTTTTCTTCGCATTTTCGCATATTCTCGTGTACTAAGACGCATAACTTTTGTCAGTTTTATTTTATTTGCATAAATTATTTGCCTCGAACATATTTGCCAAAAGTTTTAGGATCAAAATAAAAATTCACATAAACGAGCTTTTTATCTTATAACTTAAACTTATTCCCAATAAAGCTCACCGCGCAAGCGCTATTGCTTTATATTGAAATAGAGGGCGCTACTAGTTGCAAAACAAAACATGACCGACACTTCAAAAGAATCGATGATAGTACGTTCTGCAGATATACACACCTACAAATCCAAATCTTAACCTAGATACAAATATAAATAACCTAATGACATTTTTAATTAGGAACGAAATTTGTCAAACAGTTACAGCACTCGTTGATTACGTCATTAACACACACATTTCCTAAAGGCAAACAGGAAACAACGACTTAGTTCTGTTCAGGCATATCATAAGTTGTAAATAAAACTAGTCTAAAAGACGTTGGGCCTTCATAACAACTTAAATTGCCACTAACCAAGTTTTGCAATAAATAATAAATGTATGAAATATCAATATGTAATGCAAACTGTACAACTTTTCTTTGCCAAGATTTATCTGAAACCTGGCAGTTCAGAGTTTCAAACTGATATTTTCTCTAAACATGTTTATATATATACTTGAAAGTATTAGGAAAGCGTCCATCTTCATGAGTGTTTTATGTGTTTAACCCCACTGATGGAACGGTTGTTCCAAAAGTGCCTAAATGATGACCAGGGGAATGAAAAATGTGTCAGCACTTCCCATAGGACAATTTAACGCCGATTCAGCCATCGCTTTCTAATGGACTCTTTTCAGCCACAATGTCAACTCGTTTCCATCAAACGGAAAAGCGGCACAAATGAGCATTTAAGGAACTGTTCATCGCACATTGTGGTTTTGGATTTCTACGGAAAAACTCTAAAGATGGGATCTTGTGCGGGATTCTCTAAAGAATGACGCTCGTGTAACTTTTTGAACCGAACAAGCCATAAATCATATTATGTAACGCAAACTACCGCTGCATAATGCTAGCGCTAGTGTAAGGTCTGGAGTTCATTGTTATTGGTGACCTGCTTGCATAATATTGGTTTTCGGAATTTTAAATCTTTGTCACGCTGTGTATATTCGACGAAGATTTACTTAAAATTGAACTGAAAGGAATCCTACTCCAATAAATCGAATTTAACTCAATTATGTCCGAGCAAGGTATTCTTTAAGAATCATTAATTTTACGATGTTGTTCAGGTTGGGGCTCATTAATTTTTACACACTGTTTAACACAAGGCTTAATGCCTAATGGCGGACGCATAGATCAGCGCTTTTAGTAACAATACTTGGCAACTGCCTTATATAATTCAGATGTTATGGTCTCTAAAAACTGCGTTATGCGAGGGGAGAGGCTCCATGAAAAGGCCTGCGGGGCTTAAAGTTACGGCGCTCGGGCTCATTGGAAGTTTTCCCATTCGCCAACGCGCGTTTGTTCACAGTTGGAAATAAGGCATCATTTCTGCAATATTTTTCACACTCCCACCGTATACAAATCACCAAAAATGAGCCGCATAAAACGCAGGAGACTCGCTTACACCGTTAGCCTATTCGGTAAATATATAATGGAAGCATTAAATTAATGGCGGAATTTTGAATAAAAAATATATGAAAATGAATCCAAATGGATTTTTCTACGTCCTAGATACTACAATAGGCCAGCGAACTACAGATTTTTGCAAGAATACCGCACCGTATCGAAATTTTCTCGGACTTTTTATGCTTTTCAAAGTTGTTCTGCACCTCGCATCAAAAATGCTATCCAAGATTACCTTCAACAGTGTTAAAGTTTTCCCATAGTACAATTCTACCCAAATAGTTACAACAATGTATACAGTATGTTAATGAATTTCAGTATCAGTGCTCATGTCACATTTTTTTTTTCAATTTTTTCATTACAATTACATTTACATTTAAAAGCACCGAAAATAAAAACAAGAACGAATTGTACTTTATTTTAAGAAGGCATGGATGGACTTAGTTTCGCAATTACGCGTAAGAGGAGGTGATAATCAATAGCTCTAAGCTTCACAGTTAGCTCCAAGAAATGGTTAATGATCCAGAAACTGAAGAAAACATTAAGCCACAACTCCTAATTAAGCTCTTAAAATTAAAAATGTAAAAATCTATCAAGTACAATTTTTGGTGTTGTTTTCAAACCGCTTCAATTTCACACGTTTTCTCACTCAACGGGATTTTATGTCGAGGATTTCCATTTCAACGGATTATGCCGTTTGGTCGTGTGCAGAATTATGTAATATTATCCAAAGGCTTATATCACCCTGAGAACAAACGTGTATTTTTCCTTAAAAACGCAACTATACTTCAAGGGATTATATGCAGTAAGCGTGCCGTTCTGTTTATTAAGATAACAGAATTCCTCCATTAATAGGGGGAGCCTAAATCATCTTAGAAATTGAAGTAAATCCAAGAAAAATATAAGATAAACAGAGTAAGATGATTTGGATGACACAAAAAAGGACTTTGGAGCATTATTCAGTTTGTGAGAGGGGTTCCCAATTGATGAGAAGAACCCTTTTTTGTTTTGGATTTGACATGAGATTTCCGTAATGCGATTTTGATATTATATTAAGAAATACATTATTACATTCCATCGGATCTTAATGATACAATGTGCTGTTTACACGTGTGCAATCAGTATTGCGCATGCATGTATCAAACATTTTCTTTCAAACATATGCCTGCAGAGGTCGTCAAAATTAGAGTGTCATTAAAGAAAATTAGCAACACTAACATGTGAAGCTTTGTAGCAATGTTTTTTCCCCGATTAACACATACTATGGATATTTCAAATTATTTACCTCCATGTAGATACTTTAATATCAGTAATATTATGCTGCTACTGCACGCACGTACGTTATATTGTACTTTATATGCGCCAAATTGAAAATTGCTTTTAACAAGTAATACCCATTGATAATACTGATTATAATCTCAAAAAGGAGAGGATGTATACGAAATTACATATTAATATTAGAAAACTAAAGCTGAAAGATCGATTCATAAATAAACAACAGTGACATAATATAAAGACACTTGTTTAATTAAACACTTGTTAAATTAAATGTTTGGTGCAGCTGACCCATCAATCCAATTCCTTATTAACTAAAAAAACGTAAAATGCATTCCTAATACAATTATTATATTATCAATGTTTATATTAGTACGTATATGTCATGGACATCATTTGTAGGTAATGTAGCCTATCACCACACAAGGACTCGTGCATAAATAAGCAGGTACTAATGGGTTATGTAACAATTCTGGGTAAAATTTATTTTGAGGATATTTTAATTATATATTCTTGTTTTAAATTTCAAATAGCTTTCTTAATGTACTGTATAATAAAATCTTGGTTGAAATTTGAAATTTGATTCCCTTTAAAATGTAAAAGCCTATTTGCTGCCAGAGGACATGCAAACTATTGCATTTAAACATTACACCATTTCGAAATTAGCATCGGCATTCCGCACTTGATGAATTACCACTTATAATTCGTGAAATATACGAGCTGAAAGTACACCCACACTAGATTTCTTCTTTAAAATTTATATTAAATGCATATGTTGAATATCCTGTGCTAATTAAATAAATGAATAAGTTATAAGCTAACGATAATTCATATTTATACTACATAAATTATGCGGTTTTAATTCTTGTTTACGTTTCTAAACAGCCCGTATTACTGTCTGCAGTATCTACCAGCAGAGGGTGACACAAAATAACTGCTAATGCCAAGCATGTTACCAGAAACAGATAATATAATAGCATGTGTCAAGTATATTACATGTACTAAGCTATTAAGAAAGCTTCCGAAAAGTGGTTGATAAGCGATTCAATATTATTTTAGCTTATAAAATAATTTGAATTTCAGCATCTTTTCAAATGTTTACCTCATATTCCAGCCTACTTTAGTTTCACCATTAATTTTTTGTTTTAATCCACTAACCTTGGCTTGGCACGTGACTTGGCTAAGGTCAATACAAATTCTTCTCTGGTTGTTGTTTGTTTGAATAAGGCGTCTAACAATATAAATAGGGGGTGGGCAGGAGTCATAATTCAAGGTCTAGATAAAGTGCTATTATCGAGATAGATGTAATAAGTAAGTCCAGCCCTAAGTCAAGCAGTGGCAGCTGTGCACAACTCAACTTCTAGGCAATTTATAACAGCAATTAAACGTTAGTGGTGGCCCAAAAGAGGCCATATAAAAATTGATTCGCATAAAGTGCTGAGGTAGAACAACAAAAGTAGACCTGTGAAACATGACTAGAAACACCTTGTACGACACGATCAACTTGCTGAGCAAAAGCTTTCAAAATTGCAAGAATATCCATTGATTTTGAATGGAATATGAGATGGAACAACAAGTTATTATCACCTTCCACACACTGCATCTAAATAAAGAAAGTGCAATACACTAGACAAGCTACGTTCGAGCTACAGCGAATTCTAATTTAGTAACAATAATCGTAGATGGTTTTTGACCTGATTAAAGTCTCAATTTGCAGGAGTATTTATGACCGTAAATAATAAGAAAAGCGCATCCTCTTAAATCATTTCGAATCAGCAGGGTCTAATAAGTAACTTAATGAATAAAGCGTATCTAATTGTCTCAAAGAACTCCATTAAAAAAGAGCATTAAACTTTCCTACATAATAAAAAAATGAATTATGGTTCCCCACAGACATGGCAGAAAAGTGAAATCTGTATATTTTGTATTTATGGTTTAGTCGAATAGGGTGCTTTTTTTCGTTTTTAATATAATATCGCGTCGTCAAAGCTCTTGAGACAGTTGGGTTAACATCCAACAGGGAATGAGCAATATTAAACCCCGCAACGAGTGCATAAAATTAATTTCAAAGAGCTTACGGCGTCGTAGTTAAATAAACTACATCTCGCCCTAATGTCACGAACATGTTTCCAAGCTAGATATTAAGCAAAATAAATTACGGCTCTGCGAAATAGCTAAAGATTTCATCAAACGTAACGTTAAACAACAGGCGTCACGTGGAAAGCCATTGGACAGTTGAAACTAATGATCATTAAGCGAAACAGCGATTGGCTACATAATCTAACGCATTGAATTATGCATAAGCATTATTCTGTTAATTCGCGAGAGTGCACGTACTATATATGGGGTAAGTGCGAAAATTATATTTGTTGTCTAATTAATATTTATGAAATTCAGCTAACTCGTTCATAAATTTAGAACTGCCAGCATCTAATGCTTTTCCCCGCGATTTGAATAAAAAGAAAAAGCTTATTTTTAAACGTAGCTTTAAAGTAGCTATAGGACATTTTTTTTCGACAATGCATTCATTGATCTACTGCACAAAATACCTGGCTAATTTGAAAATTTTATTTTAAATATGCAAATCATGGAATATACGGATTGGATTGCACGAAAAACATTTTAACTATAAAACTATTGAAATATTGGTGTGCATGTGGGTCCAACTTAAAAATGCATTGGAAGATATTGTATATATATATTGGAGTAATGAAAATATAGCAAGTAGCATTGCATAAAATGAATTAACCTACTGTATGTCTATGACAATCCTAACTGTTATAGGTTTCGTGAGCAAGACGAACATCGTTTCAATGGGACACCCTGTAGCTCGAAGATGAATGCAGCACTGAAACAATTTTAACATATTTGAAAGCCTTAAAACTGCTTTTTAGGCAGACCCATTATTAGCAAAGAATGAGAGAAAAATGTATAAAATCATAAGGGTGTTAGAGAAAATAGAGAAAAAAAAATTTGAAAAAAATTGCACTTATCATATAGGCAAAAGCCAACTGGTTTATAGATTTTTATGACTATTATATATAAAAAAGGCGCACCAACAGTTTCAGAAATAGTTTTTGCGTTTTCCTATAAGTACGTTCAAAAGCTATTTAGGTTCGTATCAGATAGGTGCGCGAAAGGCAGTTGCAATAACACGTTTTTTGCCATATTGAACATGAAGGGAGGCAGGCAATCACCATTCGCGTAAATGTAAAATGCAAGAAAATAGGCATATTCAAAAATTGGTTCAGAAAATATATCTCGCTCTTCCAATCTTTCCTTTTTCCAAAGTGGAATATATAGAAGCGACGAATTTTCTATCATCGAAAAACATTTCATAATTTATGAACTTGGCGTACTCCCATTCGTATTTAAAAATTGCATTGCAAAAACTTTTTCTGCACAATTTGTGATAAAGTATGTCATATTTATGTTAAAAAATACTCCGCTATTCATTTTATTTTCCATTTATGTGGTTCATATTGATTTTCATTACGTTGTTCTTCTCTCTGAGAACCAGTTTACATGCTTTTAAGTTACAGGGTGTTTCGGTGAATGTTTATCGTATTGAAAATATCCGTATGAAATAAAATGCAATTTGTATATTTTAATAGGCTTTCCGTATTTTTCTGCGAAAGATTATGTAAGAAATAATTTGCAACTGTAATGCGTTAATGTTCAGAATAGAAGTCAAGGTCTACAAACAAAACTGTGATGACATCATGTATGGAAGACCTTATGAACCTTAGATCGATTTTTAACTCTCCTATGTTTACAATTTGCAGTTATTCCACGTGTGGTTTAATATTCAACCTAGAAAATTATAGCTTACTAAGAAATATCCATATTTTAACGAATTTAATTAGAAGGCATGCAGCTGGTGGTCATTACAACCATGTACAAGAGTATAAAAGTAATTGCACAAAAGCAGGATTAAATAAAAGTTTTACGGTACCCCAAGGAAAAACCGGATATGCACAAGAGATGAAACCTCTTTTCAGCATTTCACCAACAGCACAACTAAATGTTTGATGGCCATATTGCTCGGGGAATTCATACAAGCTGTGCGGTCAAGAACAACCTGCATTATTTAACAAATGACTTATTTAATGAGCTTATACGGTGCAGCCATGAAAGAAGATTGTTGCGAAATGATTTCTGTCAAGCTGACATGTTAAAGGCCTTTATAACACGAAAATTCAAGAAAACCAGGACGTTAAAAACATTAAACGTAAAAGAGGGAAATGGGTTATACCGATAAAACTGCATATTAAAAAGAAAGGGTTGAATAAAAGTGCATTAAGTACTTGTCCTGACAGCATTAGTACAAAACGAATTCGTACAATTATCGTTTGAAAAGTCAACGTTCAGATGTTTAAGGATCTTTTTCATCAAAATATTACATGCCCTTTACCATAAGGGATGAATCTGAAAAGCGGCTCCAATGTTATAGCTTTATTTCTGAGTAAATGATGCAGTGATGGAGCTGGCATTTAGTCCATTTTTATCTCATATAACAAAATGTCCAACCTATATCAATTTTAATTTCGAGATAATGTACTTTGTCTACCCTACCATTTTTTTCATGATCATTCATATTTAGAATGTTAATTATTTGCGCCGTTGCACCAACTGGCGTTAATTACACTTAATTAATGAAGGTTTGAAATTGTTACATTTCCTCTAGGGGACTTCGCTCACCAATTTATTTGCCTCTTCTTTGGCCTTTTCGAAAATCCCTTGACATTTTTATATTACACATTTGCTCTCTTTCCTTGACCACATGCCTTCTTCAGCGTCTCTATTTTTCTTCCCTTTTGTGACTTTTATATTAATAATACCGCCAAGTAAATTCACTCCGCAATTATTAAACGCACTCTAGAAATGTTTTCTAATTGCGAATGCATGCGGTTGGCTGCAGCAATTACGTTTATAAGGACCGTGTCTCGCAAGGTTGTTACTAATGGTGTTCCTACTTGAGACAGTACCATTGCCACTGCACGATTATGCAATATGAAAATCGATCAGACTGCAACAATAATGCAAATGTGAATTTATATACAGTACAGAGCAAATTTAGTATTATTGGAGTTATAATGATTGCAATCATCATTACCCACAGTGGGAAAAAATTTAGTTATACACACTGGTATTTGTATTTTTAAAAAAATTTAATTTTAATAGAAAAACAAAAATATATTGCATAAAATTGCAAAATAAATGTACGATCTAATCTAATTGGATGTTACTTTCGTAAAGTGCATTTTTCCAAAGGATTTCGAATAGGCCTACAATTGAAACAAAATAGATATAACAATAAATTAAAATGGCATTTAAGATCAAATTATTTCTTAAAGGCATCTTTCTTGGGTGTAGCCTTTACGAACGTCATAATATTAAAACTGATTGCACATATCGATAGACATGAGTCGCCGCGCCATCTAGTGACCACTATGAGCAACAAGTTATTATATACAGTCAAACTAGTAATTAAGTAATGCAATAATTACATAAATATTCTCTAGTTAACTAATTTTCACGTAACAAACTTAAATTAATGTACCCTCTTCGAATAACATTCATTGTTTTATTATACAAGTATGAATACCATATAATGCAGTATTGACGTCGATGCAAGCAGTGTTTGCCATCATTCAGGGGCAACAAAGCCGATTTGGTTAAAATAGTGTTTGCTTAACTGAAAATCAATCGTCAGTCATTACTACTTTTAACGAAAAACGAAAAACACTAGAATCATTCTTTAGGCATATTTATAAATTGGTGCCAGTAATTCATCGATGAATTTAAGAACACTCACTACTGATGCCTGCTGAAAAGACAGTATTTGTCACGAGAAAATGCTGCAGTACGCAGTCGGCTAAATACTCGCGCATATCATATAAAGCCATATATACATTTTTTTTTTGCCAGAAATGGGTCTTGGAGAATAAAGTGCAGTTTTTACAAAAGTAAAGGTCTTTCAATCTTTCTTTTTCCTTCCTTCTTTCATTTATCATTGAATGGAAAGGATAAGAAGAATTCGTGTGCTATAGGCATGCACTGCGAACGAGTGAGGTTTAGCAATATATCATATCCTATATTTCATGTTTTCGTTCGCTAATGTTATCCTCGCATGCATAAGGGGGTCGAAAACATATGTTCGCCTATTGTGGTCGCAACCTATTTCGGTTTATCTGTGGAAATCGAAAATCGGTAAGCCTAATTGATCGCTGCTGGGTTGTCAGTGTCTGTGTGGCAAGGGAAAAAAAGTAGGCCTAAGGCTCACCCCTGCTGCAGGATTAATGCGAACTGCTGTTGCAAGGTCCACCGAAAGAGGTTTCGGTGAGAATTTGAACACCTTACGAACAGTTTGTCTTCATTACAAGCAAAGTTTGGGCAAGAATTCTCGGTGCTGTCATTAGGGAACGTGGCAGAGAGGACCAGTACGATAAATGCAGCAGCAAATGGATTAACGGAAGCCAAACGTACTAGATATATTTTTAAGCTTATGGGTCCAGATAAGGGCCTCCACCATAAAACATTCCATCTTATAAATACAGTAGTTGTATGAAAGAGAGAACAAAATTCTCAACTGCAGGTGTGGTTTCTGAAAATAAATTCAGATTAACGGGCCATATTTTGGGAGAACCGAACTTCGTCGATTTACGGGTGTTCTTTGATGTGCTGTAGTAAAGTCAGCACGAGAGTTGCCACAGTAAGAACTTTTTTTTTCATTTTGTGTACTTTATCGAACCTTGTATTTTGATGTAACATGTAGTGTACCAATTGTAGTGACAAAGCATCGAAATAAGTATACTTGAAATTGTTCCATAGACTGCGTACCATGAGTGAATCATTAAATTGTATAATATTTCAAACTTTGTTTTGAAAAATAAGTAATATAAACTGGGCAGAATAATTTCTAAAACGTTCTTTTATAAAATAAAAAATACATAATGTGTATACAGCTACATGCATATTTTTATTATAGTATGTATTTTGTACTTTGACACATAAATACACTGCAACATAATGAAATTAATTAAGAATGCCTTTGAACTGCTCTGTACAGCATTCATGAATTCAAAATATACTTCTACACTCTTTTCACATGCATATTTTTATTATAGTATTTTGTACTTTGACACATAAATACACTGCAACATAATGAAATTAATTAAGAATGCCTTTGAACTGCTCTGTACAGCATTCACGAATTCAAAATATACTTCTACACTCTAAAATGGTATAAAAATCATGATAGCAAAAATACTCTTATGGAAAGCCAAATATTTTCAATAGTTTTAGCGTTATTTTCTGTCGATTTACTTCATTTCGCTTACAATATTTATGAAGCATAAAAATGCGCGATAAACCATCCTGTCAAGTTGTAAAATGGCTATTTTACGGACTATTCAATTCTACCTCTGAATTTTCCGATTGAAAACACAAGGAAACAACGAAATAAATGTAATCTTCACATATTATTCGAAAATAAACATCATTCTTTTCCAAAAAAAAATTCAAACCAAACGCATAAATCTGACGTTCACAGTCCATTAAGGCTACTAGAGAGATGCATGTTTTTGACACTTGATCGAAAAGATAATAAAGCTAGCAAATCAAATTGAAAATGTATCTCCAAAATTCCTGACCACTTGAGGCTAATTTCCTTATCCTTCCTTTACGATCTCAAGTATTGCACGTATATGTATGAGACAGAATCAAAGAGCTGAAATCACGGGCCACTACCTAATTATATACAACCTATAAGAAACGACATATGGTAAACAAAAGACGGAGAATATAATATTGATTGAAAAGGCTCGTTTCTTCAAGCTATGCCATATGAGTTAGAGCTTATACGACGTATAGACACGCTACGAGACTTTTAATATCCAACTTTCAAGAAATATTGATGAAAATCATTATTGATACTAAAGAAGAACAGATGAAGTTAGGCTTTAAACAATAATATTTTCCTGAAAGACACATTTGGGAATGAGATCGGAATTTGTACAGAAAATCTCTGATTTTGCAATAACGTATGGTCAGTTTCCATACTTTACTTTTAGTAGATAAAACAAAATTCTAATTATAATGGTATTGTTTTGCGTTTTGAAATGTATGGCTATGACATTGCTTCATTGTCGTTCCAGCTACTATTACTTGACGTAATTGATGGCAAATGAGCCTTAAATTTGATAAATGCTAGTCAAATAATATTTTCAAATTCCATCCAACTATACAAAACTGCATTCAGAGGCCAGGCAACGATGGATAAAATTACAGTAATTATAGTTTTGTAAATGCAAGCAGCATTATTGCGCTTTTATCACTTTATTAGTGCTTTCGTATACGCAAGCTAATGGCGATCGATTTTTGTTGCAACATTTGCATTCGGGAAGCTCTAATCTGCTTGTCAGGTGCACTGAGGTCATGCTTAGCGGAAATTACAATCCTAGATTCTCCTAATTTACGAGCAAAAGCGTTTTGCGATGACACAACGGGACCTAGTTACCTTTATTCCCTCAATGTTCGAGTATAGAATATTGCCATGGCATATCTGCATTTTTTTCTGGAAATTCAGCACTATTCATTGCAACGATGGCGTGAACGATTACTTGTTAAGTTGAGGAAACTCCACATAATTACATTGAAATTAGTCGATTGTTATTTTCCTGTGTTTTAAAATAAGACCCTAACTGCTACATAAAAAATTCAATTTCAAGAGAAGTTTAACAAATCCATACTTATCAAAATCGCACAAAATGTTCAGTGTAATAACTGGTGTATCTAGAGCACTACAAAACACGGTTGGTTTAACATATCGCATTAAAACATTTCATCTAAATCCTTTTATGCTTGCATATACTGGATATACGATTCCCTTGACCAATAGATGATGCAGTAATATCGTTGAAAAGTTTCACCCGTCCACCTTTAAGACATTAATCTGGATTAAAATTGCCCCTCCCAATTGCAATATCATCATAATACTGTCTTCGAAGCACTTATAATTTATGGTACGACATCATCACTTTTGTAAGACCATAGTTTTAAGCATTAGCTTTAATGCTTTAGCGGTCTATCGAAAGGTTCATTGAACGATAAGACTTCTAGGCAATTGTAAAATCTCATTTATAATTTATTAATTCCTAATGGATTCTACTGAAAATCTTTCGTTAGTTCCACATACAGGATGGCGTAGGATATGGTGATGTTTTTAATGCCCTTCTCTAAAATTATGCTGAACTATTTATTACCTAATTCTAGTTTGAAAGCAAAATTTTATTCATTTCTCGTAGGGACGCCATTGCTTTGAGCTTATACGCGGCAAATTCTCGTTTATTCCAATCTTAATGATAGTTTTCAGACTTTGCTAATGAACGCTAATTAAGAAACATTTCCTGATATCTCTTAAATTGCCGCAATTAAACGTCATTTCTTAATAATTTTATATGTCCAAAAGCCTATCTTTAAGCCAGTTATCACCCTGCATAATTTGTCTGGATTCAATCTGCGAGCAATTAAACTGATAGTAATGTTTTGACATAGGTTTGTTTAATGTCTATAGAGAAAATCGTTTCTGTCTTGTAGGCAATTTTCCTTTCCAAATGCAAATAAATACAAACTCAATCAAATTTCTCAAACTAAACATGCAGTTTGGAAAGCAATGCCAACGGCATTTACTGGATGTCCATATGATGCAAAGTTTCAGCAATAATACAAATAGTATAGCGATCAGTGCAACTGAATGATGATGGTACATGTGTTTTGTACGACATGTTACTACTATGTTATTAAAAATACATTGGAAATACAACAGTTTAAAGACATGTCACGAGTGTGACAAATAAAGATACAACCATCCACTTTTTTAGTACATAACATCTACTAGTATGTTATAAATAAATTTGGCATGAAAAATGTATACGAATCCATATGCTCATCTTATAAGTCTAAATAGAAATTTTAAATAAAGATTGATATTCTCAATCTTAAGATTTAAATTTAGTACAGATTTCGATTATTTGTCATATTTATTTATGTTTATACGTTTAGCTGTATTTGTTATTGTTTGCTTTTTTGTTAATTAATACACGTATTAAATCTTTAATGCTAATGATTAATAAAAACAAATAATTAATAATAAATATATACAGTACAGTTTACGCGAATTGTTATAATTTTTTTTCTAAAATTCAATTTCCAATTAACCATAACTATTAAAACTGCTCAGCTAATATGTTGGCAATTATTAGATTTCAATAATCTTCCAGCAAACAATATATCCAAAATTTGTTTATAAGGATGGTCACAAAAAATTTTTAAAACAATTTATCATGCAAAATATTATAGAAAATAATTTCAGAAATTACTTAAGATATGCAAGTATAGAAAATGCCATCTTTTGTTTAAAATGCTAGCTCACTCCTGTCATGATATGTTTCGATTAGTAAACATGCCAGGGGTTAATTGAGACTTACATGGCGTAAATATCACTTTTAGCATGTACCGTAAAAATGCGAAGGAATTGTATAGACGCATTTGCCTATTAGCATAAGTGCGTGCAAGTCTCGAACGGTTTTCGCAATTTCGACTTAAGACAGCCGCGAAAAAAAAGCTTCCAATCTACCCAGCCATTTGCAATATAAGTGCAATTTCTGACTGCCGTGGATTTAACGACGTAATAGCCACCATTGGAAAAACTCTGAAATCGATATAAGATGGATACGAAGAGCTGATGGAATGGAATACCTGAAGACGATGTAAATATAAACCATTTTCAGAGTATCGATTTACGAGGAAGCGAATATATCCTAAGCGGAAACATATTGCCATGAAGATCCATGCACCAGATTCAATGTCTAATGGCCATGCGCCATTTGGATATATGTATCCCTTGTTGCGGAGTCTTGGCCATCTCATATATAAAGGAACTTTATATACAATATAAAAATAAAAAATACTATTTGAATTTTTTAAAAAAACAACTTTAATCTAACCATCGAGGAGAGAAATAGTAAATTAGGTATATGCAATTTTACTTGCAATTAATACAGTATGAAATCTTATGTATGAAAATCCCTTAAGACAAATACATCATCAATATTTATAATGTTAAAAGCTTTTACAGGTTCACGCAACTATATTCTCAAAAATGTTGTCCCCAAAGAAAGCAATTTTGTTCAAATTGCAGGTTTTAATACATTTTTTTAAACAAGTTGTCCTTTTTGGCTTTTTTTAAAAATCGAAACATAAAGAAGTAATTTAAAATTGAACGTGGATACAAATGCCTTTATGAAACATTTGGGTGTATAGGCACATATAGAGTACTTGAACGCTAAAATGCAATTTCCTTGCATCAACGATGGTGTATCACCAATCTGCAAAGGGTTCGAGAATTCGGGATCAAAGTAAGTTTTTCAGAGCAACTTTAGTAATCTATAGGTGAAATCGACTTTTGCAAACATAATTCCTTTCTCAATTTTTAGTTAAAAGATGGAAAAATGCGAGAATTTGTTCTCGATTTTGTCATGTCTAAAGATTTTCTACCTATAACCTTGTTAAGGTTCAAATTGTATGGTCAGTTTTGGCATCACCTGGCATTTTTTTTTTGAATAACCATACAAAGCCGATGCAGCTTTATTATCAAAAGCATATCAACTTCATATCAGAAAATGTCCTCTACCTCTCTTCAGAAACAAGATGGATAAGATGCCGCGCATACGGAATACATATCAGAAAAATCGACTGCCTAAATTTTCGTGTTTTCCTTTATCGTGATTGATGGTTTTATCAGCTTTTTCTATCTTCACATCTAATAAGTTGACCAATTTGTCATTCCACTCGTTTTTCCCATTGCCATGCTAAAGCAGCCTTGCAGCGAACGAATTCCATCTTCCTAACTGGCCGCTTGGTAATTGCAGCACTGCGGCGCTTCGAATAAAAACTCTTCAGGTATGGGCCATGCGGGCAATTTATTTGACCTAATATGACGTGCATCCTGTAATGGAGTTCTACCCTCCCACACATCCTATAACGTTAATAGCGGAAGCAGTCTGCGCCATTCGTGGCCTGACAACTAACTTGTCACCATGTCACCAACAGTCACTGTAACAATGGCGGACTTCTTTGCCTTAACAGGACCTTTAGAGCTACCCTATTGTCTGTATTTTTAGTTTTGTAACACAGCTGGTGTATGATTCAATACAAATTGTAAAAACATGTCATGCTTCAGTTTCTCGAATTATTTCTGAAAATGCTTAAGTTGTAGATACAAACTTTAAAAAAACAGTTTCTGTGAAATATGTAGGCATTTTCATCACTCGGTATATACAAGAAGGGTCTATACTATTGAAGGAGGGGAGAAAATAGATTAAAAAAAAGCACAGTAGCATGAAATTGAAAGAGTAAAATTATATATTGGCAGGATTATTAATTAAAACGTAAACCAGACCTTCAGTTGAAAGCTCCATTTAAAATGGCTTACTAGGCTATTTTAATTTAAAAAAAGTTTTTCAATTGAATTTTGATCCAACTTGGATTAGGCATCAAAACGTCAGGGGTGATCAAACACGGAATGTAATTAGTAGGAGCATTGGATCAATCAATGTCGCCAGGCAAAGAAGACACAGAAAATCGATGGCAGACATCTTGCACGCAAAGAAAAAAAAATACAAAATAAATAAAATAGAAATGAAAAAATTAAACAGACAATGCAGACAAGTTCAAAAAACCAATACTTGAAATATAAAAGAACCGGCTCTTTAGAATGGTTGCTTTTCTTCAAAACTACTAGACTTAGTTATTAACAAATTCTGTTATAATACTGTATTTATGATTCATTTTTCTACTCTAATCCAAATATAAAATACTCCATAACTAACGATTTGCTTTGTAAATAATATATGCAATTACTTACAAATATGTTATTTATTATAAATATTTCATGAATGGCATGCATAGGTTGTATAATGGCATGAATTGACATATTCAAATATAGATAATTATGGATCTAAAATTGAATGATAGTGACTATTCTGTATGTACGTGAAAACGAAAGAATGCTTTTAAAGTTCTTTAAAATACTTTATACTATTTGAAGACGTTAGGCCATAGCAATATCAGATGCCCACATATGCTCTAAATGGAATCTTTTTCAAAGAAGTATAACCATAAATGACTTGAGTTATGTTAGAATGTATTGGCATATAAAACACATTTGGCATGCCTGTCCAAATTTGTTTTTACGTGTTTATAATGCAGTTTTTCTAAAGGATTTCTCCTTGTACCAGGCAGACATTTCGTCAGATGGGTTAATAAAACGCGCGTTGCGCCTGTATAAAGGTGACCAATCTATTTGTATCGATTAATCTGACCTATAGGCTTGCCTCCAGGAGCATTGAGCTAGGTTAGCACCTAACATAGAGCACCTCTAATTGAGCTAGTTTTGCAAAACGTTGCTTGAAATATACGTGCGCAAATTACGTTTTTCCAACCTGACTCATAGAATTACGTGATGAGATTACTGCATTGGGGACTTTTTTTCAGAAATAAAATCTAGTGCCACAATTCGACAATAGACTGTATTAACCGTGTTAGATTAACATATACTTATTTCACCTTCAGACACATACACGTAAATGGGTTTATGAACAATATTACGAAATAGATAGCACTTAAGATTTCGATAAGTTTGTGTATATAATAAAGAAACAAATATTTAATACTTTCTCCAAATTCACAAGATAATTGTGACTGACGAGTTGTGATCTGGCTATAATAATAATATAAGGCGAACCGTGGAGGCTACACTGTGGTGCATTACAGATTTTTGGAACACCATGTACTGGTATATCATTACATGTATACTTTTTTTTCTTAAGACACTCCTAAGAAACGATTCAGCAAATCAATACATATGGGTAGATACGCATTGGTGTGCCTCACATTGCATTCAGGAAGCTATAAATCTTGGCAAAAATAAGTGCCACTCTACCTGGGCCACAGATTGGCATTAGGCCTTAATTAATGAGAGTACGATTGCAGGAAACGTCTAATTAATTAAGAAACTACGAAATTAGTTTGCTCAAAGCGTGCTTAAAGAATAACAGCTGCGCATGAATATTATCTCTAGACCAGTTTTTGAATGGAGATTTCCCATCACTTTAATAAATAATGAACACTGATTGCATAAAGGAGCTATAAAATAATGAAATTCCCTTATTAAATATGTAAAATATTACCCCCAGAATATCAAGTATGAAATGGATAGTAGAATTACCTGTTAAGCACGTTTTTGGGACAAGCATGCTCTCAGAAACAAAAAAAAAACATTCACAATAAAATAGCAATTACCTTAAATATGAAACCGAGAAAATGATTTTTGCTTTTCTTATTTTCAAGGTGTTGCTCAGTTTTATACGCAAGGCTTATTTTCAACAAAAAGTATGGCATCTCTTGAGATAAGCATCTACGTCTGTGTTCAGCACGACAAAGCTTTATATTGTATGCCAAAATTTCGTACTCGAAGGCACAGAACGAGACATAAAATGGGTATTCTGTATTCATGATGAAAATTGGGGGCTTTGGAGGATGTGAAAAGGGTGAATGAAATTGTCAGAAGGAGCACCCTTTATGGACTTATCCTTAGGATGGGGACAAGATTCTAAGATATTGGATTAAAGGTTTGCGCACCCTGGCAGCAAGACCTCAATTTCTTAGCTCTCTTCAGAATAGGGATCACAAATTTGACATTCTTTTATGGTCCCAAAAGTCGTCATTCAATGTTTTCATTTTCAGCCTTGTACAGTGCTTATTATCATGGGCACCCAAACCTCGCAGCCATTTACATTTCGAGTGGATCAGTCGCCATAAAACTTTTAAAGTGCCAATGATACTAAAAGATTGACACAACATGAAATTTTCAAGAAAGTGCCATCAACTATTTCCCAGAAAAAGTATTTTAAGTCTTCCCATGAGACAATTTAACTCATGGCTTTCGATTCGTTCAGGCAATCACATATTGAGGAGTCTAAAAAAAACCAAACTTGTCTCTTTAATGAGAATTGCAATCCTTTTTTTCAACTTTACTAGCTTAAATTTTTAAGCACATGCTTATTGTCAAATTTAAAGTAGTAAATATATTCTTAGCTATAAATAACGTGTTATCATGCTTTCAAGGCAATAATAAATTCCCACAATAATTCCTATTATTTCGTGCGAATCCGAAAAAAATGCAATTATGTTAAATAAACCTATTTTAAATAGTAATAATTTATCGATTTATATATTTCCCATGGTGAGTGGTGATGTGGGTGTTTCTCAAAGATAATCGTGAACACAGCTTCACGAAAAAGCAGTGAGAATAATTCCATTCATAGACACCTTTACACTTGAAACCCTTCAGTTGTATTTTACAACAAATGAAGTTTTCAAAAATTATTTTTACAGTAGCCACCTTTATCAACAGAGTCATCAAGTCTGTCCAAACATCAAATTTTTCAATTAGATTTTGAGACTGAAGATATTTTGAAAGAAAATACGAATTCATAGCGTCAGTGGGCAAGGTCAATTTTGTACGGTTTTTACCTGTGACAATATACTCTAAAGTTCTGGCAGCGACGTTAAGTGAGATTTTTTTTTCTTCAATAAATCTAATAAAAATTGGCTCGTGCTTGCTCATGCTGCGAAGATATTTTGACATTATCAAAAAAAGTTGCTCTGGATATATATGACAAAAGTGTCCAAAACCCATAGATTATTGGAGGATGCTTGGGGGTTCGTCTAAGAAAACAGCAGGAATTTGATGTCTTCCGGCAAGCGTTTCTGTGTCCGAGATTACTTTCTCTACGATCTTGACCAAAGACCAAGACTGACCAAAATAATGTGGCCTCTGCATCGCGAGGTTTTAGGCACGTTTCAGCAGGCCTTCGTATCTATTTCATCAGTTATCTCAACGAGATTTATTTGCTCATAAAATGGTGATGTTAACGTCAACGTTAGCGGTTAAAAGTGGCATATTTCATACTGGGAACGCGAAAAAGGGTGACCTAGTGAAAACAATCGAAATTTTATAGCAAAATGAAGAGAGGCTTTTCGCATACTCTACTTGGTTATGCTGTAGGCTCAAAAGCAACAAAACTACATTAACGTCTAAGAATAACAAAAGTATGGCGTTGGGTCACGGGTTTCACCTCAAATATAGTGTGCGCCTCCTGGTGGTATTTCTAAACGAAACATCAAAATAGAACACTTTTCATAAGAATATTTTAGCTAGCTTGGGGTCGTTAATGAAAAACAAAAACAAAAACAATACGATTCCATAAACACAAATTATGTACAACTATAACTAATATCTAAAAATATTCCTCTTTTTTTGTTTGCAAGTGAAATTAAAGAGTTTTTCGCTCTATATAAAAGCAACATATGCATAGTTTGTAGACGAAAAATAGAACATTCTAAATATTCCAAAAGGAGTTTTTTACATAGTCGAACAATACGTAATGCGAATTGAAATAGCAGTATATACGTAAAAGGATTTCGAGATTAGCCTTCATAGTAAAGTTCCGCAACATTCTTCAAAAACTGACATGGTCTTAAAGTCTAATATGTATGTAATCTACTTCTTAGAACTCATCAACGTCTATCACTAAATGGAATTATCTCTATATATCGCTATTTTAGCATAAAAACATCAATTTGAAACTTAACGTCATGTGCATAAGATCAGGTCGTGATCTTAAATAAATGTGTATTAGCATTATCTTTAAAACTCTAAATCAAGTGGGCAAAGCAGTTTTAGATGCATAATTAAATAATAAAAAGGCTGTATATTTTTTTCGATAAGGAGAGGTAAAATATTACTAATTAGCATAATTTGCCGATGAACTATGTTTGCAGACGATATGTTGTTGACTTTCTAAATTTATTATCAAAGCTTTGATAATAAATTTAGAAAGTCAACATTTTAATCAGTGATGCTAATTTATTTCTCATGAATTTCAGAAAATTTAAAAGATGAAGCTTCTTGTCAATACCACCACTGGCACCTTGTTTTATTTTTCAATAATAAAGTCTGAAATGGTTTTCATATTTGGCGAGGATATTAGTTCTTCTACGAGTATCTTTTAAAAGTAGGAATGAAAGGGGCGAAGAGGGTTAGACATCCCATGCTCCATTCTTTGCAGAAGATGTTAACCTAGTTTTATTCATTAGCCTATCGTATTTAATGGGTATTTAAGCACGCCAGCGCAAGTCCTTTAAATCGTCGGTCCTTAATTCAACTAAATTTCCTTATCTCTTTCTTTCTCCACGACAAATATATAATGAACATTGTCTTTTAGTTAAGGCCATTCATTAGGACACAAAATGTGACATTCGTAATTGGCTGGAGAACGATCCTCGCTCCTTAATTAGTTTCTGTTCAGATTTTATGGGGCGTTTTGAAAGCAATGAAACCATCTGATGGGAATCTAATCAAATTTATTAAATATCGGCTCTGCTGGTTGCGTTGCAGTAAAGCTCATCGTGTTTGGAACGTAAAAAAGAAATGTACATATACTTCCTTTTATAAAAAATCAAAAAAACAGGCCTTATTTATAAAGTTTGAAATATTTAATAACAAATTTAATTGCTTGAGTAACATGATTTCACTTAAAATAATTATCAGCAATAATTTCAATTATTATTGTTAGTAGTTGTGTTATTACAATTAGATCATTGCATGCTTCGACCGTATAAGATGTAATACGTGTAACATGGAGCATGCAAATAACATGTAAATATCACGTACAAATAATGATAAAAGTATGCTAGTGATCATTTTTCAGTTTTTCATATTTTTGCGAAAGCAGTCTCATAAATGGGTTTTGATGCAACGTTTAGATAATTTATTTAAAATATATATTATATAATAACTAAAATTTCAAATATTTTTTCAAAGACAACTAAATTCAGCATTATTATTGATTCAGTACTGACGAGCTTCCAAGCTTAAATACATTTTTTTTACTTTAGTTTAATAATTAATTTCTGTTCCCAATACCCATGACAGTTTCAAGTTTCTAAATGTTCTCTTTATTTATGTTATCGTTTCTAAGGAAGTCTTTCTTTCAGTCGTTAGTTTCTCTGTACAATTAAGAAAATGGTTGCTCGTTATAGAAAAAACATGTGAAACATGGTCGTAAATACACCCAGGTTGAATACCTTTCTATTGTTTCCGTTGAACTATGGTGAGGAGTTACACCAGGGTATTAAACTCATTGCCAAGGAACTTATAACATCGAAATGAACAAAAAATGAAAGAAAAAGGGGGAAATGACTAATAATTTTCTTCTACTTAATCGTTTCTTTTGTAAATTGCCTCATTTGCTAATGTCAAATGATGTACAGAGTGGAATTCGACACAGTATATTTACAACTCTTAGAATACTTTTAAATCATCCAAACTTTAAATAGGCTGTATATTAACAAAGTTTCTTGGAAGGTTTTCAAAACACCATGGATATTCAACAGTCATAATATCACAACTCTTACCAGAAAAAAATAGAGTTTGAGCTAACCAACGTTAACGAAACGTTATCGTATCGTTTCGTTAACGTTGGCTGGCTCAAGCTCTCTAATATCTTTTAACATTAACTTTATATTTTCCTTACGGAAATACTGTATATTTTTTAGTAAATGTAAATAAATGTGAACATTCACATGTTCACATTACTATGCACTGTTACTATGCAATTTTATAATTTTACAAATTTTCTTAATTACTTTCAGATCGACCACCATCAGAAGCTACATTTCGAGGGAGTGATTTCCTATCATACGAGAGTTCAAAGGTTGGGGGCGACGCCATAGTCAGTGCTAAAGACGAGATTTCACTGTACTTTAAAACGAGGCAACCTAATGGATTATTGTTCTTCACTGGCGAAGGAGAAGATTACCTCAATTTGGCAATTAAGGATGGCGCCATAATTTTAACTCTAAGTTTAGGAGCAGGCACGTTGGAAAAACAAATAAAACCGCCGAAAATTCGATTCGACGACAATCAGTGGCATAAAATAACCATCCACAGGAATGTCAGAGAGGTAAGCGTCTTCAATAATGTTTATTTTTTCTGTATATCACATATTTTTGCTTTTAATACAAGACAGTTTGTATGCCTAGTACACGTACATTAGAGCAAACACGAAACAAACACGGTTTCGTAAACATGTTTACGCTAAAATGTTGCTCAACAGTTTTCTTCAAGCAACTTTCAGCAATCTTTTGGCCAAAAAATGCGTTTTTTCAGCGAACATTTCGGCTTTCTCTCAAGAGGTGGTGAAGATTAAAAAAAAACATGTTTGCTGATCAAGGCGTTTCTATCAAGGCCGTCTACCATGGCGTAGAACATTGCCCCAATTTGTCACACGTGGTTTTTAGATCAAACGCCAGTTTTTGGTCATTGTATACAGGTTATCCATGAACAGCAAACATTTCCTTCGTTTCGAAATGAGTTTTTGATGTGGACAACTATATTTGGACAAACCTAGCTGCTTATAGAAATATGTTCACGAAACCACGTTTCGACAAATTGGTTTGCATAAACTCTGTTTATACATTTCGTGTTTGCTCTAATGTATACTAAGCATTAGAAGTACAACATACAGAAAAGGCGTTAACTCCAAAAGTTTTTTGCACTCGAAAAGTGTGCATAAAGTTGTAGCATACAAGGGCATTTACATGATTTTATCAAGCAATATTCCCATAAGGAGCTACTTTGTTTGGTTAATGCAATGAGAAAATAAATACAGAGATGCCCACCATGTACGGTTGTTGAACGCGGCCTCCAAGTTGCCTAAGAATGGAGGTTCAATTGCAACTAATTTCATCATTGAAATATTCATAACGTTTCTAATTGGCCATTTGCATTCGTCATAAGCCAAGATGGCTTCATCGCGCACAAAAAGCCGAACTAGAAATGTCTCTGAACTTTTAATGTTTCCTGAGTTTGACATTAGCCTTAGAAATGGAAGCTGGAGATAGTGGCATTAAAGTGCATCATTTGCACAATGTCTATGGCATATCCATGCATGGATGAATATGAAATAGGCAAATTTCTGCTGTTTATTTTGCTCGCGTTACCCCTGGAGATGTGTTCAGCAGTCGTTACCAGCTTTTATCGAGTCCTTATTTCCAGTTTACATGCTACTCCAGTTCGGTTCAAATGATCAAACTGGGAATAAAAAACACAATATGTATCTGCAAACGATATAAGCCTCACATTCAACTTTCTTATTTTTTGTTGCTTTTTTTTCATTTTTTTTTAAGCAACAAAACGTGAATTTGCTATTTTAAAGAGATAGAGAAATCAATACAGGTGGTTGTTGATGTTTTTCTTGGAAAAAGTATTAACCCGGACCATTTTATTGAGGTTGCTACAATTACTGTTTGTACAGTATGCTTAATGACGATGCATCTGAATTGCGTGTGCAAGGACCAAAAGAAAACTAAAGAACCTATCCAGCATTCGATAACAATTCAAATTCTTATCGAAATAGTCTGTGACAGAATGCTAATTTGCCTATTTTTATTACAGCACGCTAAGGCTATTTGTGCAATTGTTGCTTTATTTATCAGTTTTTTTATTGATTTATTATTTATACTGTTGATGAAAACCAGGTGAATTTTTTCTCACAATTTGTTTAACTTGAAACAAGATCTTGTTTTTACTCCCAGAAAATTTGTTTTATTCTATGGCTCTGTGAAGTAAGAAAATATTATCGATAGTATTATATAGTATCATATTCAGATTCGATATATATATATATATATATATACACAGATGCCTAATCGCAACATATACGAGTGCAATCATACTGTCTATGTTTCACGTCACGTGAAATTAATTTGTTACTTGTGCCGTTGCAGTACATTGCATGTACTTCTTTCTTCATTTACAATTTGATAGAAAACCAAAATTTTAAACTTTCTTAATATTCCTAGTTTTGTAAAGGATATCAAAATGTGTCCTTTTCATTTCGTGGAATTGCACTTTAACAATCACTTAGACCAGCTTTAATCTCCAAATACAGTTATCTGAGCATGTATGAAAACAAATTGAAACCCATGCAAACTCTCACATTTGGGCTCATATAAAATGCATTGGGGCTGGACTTCCTTTGGGATTATAAATAAGATTTGATCTTCCCTAATAAAAGTCTCTAGAGAGGCAAAAGGATGTGATGGGACTCCAATGCAATCGCCTTTCATACCTCGCACAAGCTATGCACTTCAACACTCCTGAAATAGTCATGAAAGGCACGCTTAGCAGTCACATGATCAAACAAAGAAGTAATCTCTTCGTGATTTTTTTACTAAGAATAGTAGACGGTTTTGCACACTACTATTGGTTGACATGTATCACGAGCCACAACTTTAGGTAATTGAAGGTTCTTGTTTAAAGGTCACTGCTTACGCATCTTCGTTAGTAGATTGTCGACCATCAAATGTTAATGAGGCTCCATGTATTTCTTTGCAAAGTTATTAATTTCGATTTTCGACAGCCAATCCCATTTTTACTAAAACATTAAATAGAAGTTTGGGATTTTTATATTGCACGATATAACGATACAGACGCCTGCCTGAAAGATGCGAACTTCCTGATATCGATTTTTTTTACATAGCTGATTCTGCCAAAAGATTCACGTAGCGAATCATTGACTTTCCCGTCAGTTTTGACATGGAACAAGCAAGTAACCAAAATTCATACGATAACCCTGCTTGAGTTATCTTTACGTAACAAGCTGATCAATCTTTAACGAGTTGTGTAACAACACATTTTCATGTGCTACAACACTATCGCTTAAAATGTGACTGCAATACAGTATTTTGAATTGAACATGAATAACTTATAAAGTATGTATAAACACGAGTTTGAACATGGTTATTAAAACGTATTCCACAAATTCTAAACATGTTTGGCATACCAGTCATGGGATATGGCATAGCACACATTAATCAAATCTTTGTTTGAATTTAAAGATATTACAGCGATATATACATTTTTATTTCCATTTTATTGGATAATTTACAGTTGGCGCATTTTTAGCAATATCATATTAGCTTTTTAGCGTCAAATATTATCTAGGTATTTCCTGAAACTAGAGTATTAAGACCATGCTTTGCATAACCTAGCTTAAAATTCACACTGAAACAGATTACGTACTAAATCAACAAATTATTAAGCGGGTCTAAGATTAAATTCAGTTTTCCAGTGAAAATGGCCACTCTTTAGTCAAGCTTAAATCAATTTGAGCTTAATCCTAAATGCAAAAAAGAAGAGTGATGTAGGGGATCTGAATTTATAAAGTATACATGAACAACTTAGTGATGCTGTACATACAATAAATGGAAAGGCACTGAAAAGGACGCTTTATTGATAAAAAAACAAGACAGTCTCTTATATTTGATAACAATCTAATACACTTTGAAAGCCGAAACCAGTGAACAAGGAATAAGCATTTATTAACAATAATGGCATTTTAAGCAGGTATAAAGAAGTTTCAGTTTCTAAATAATTCTTATGGTGTAAGTGATAGAGCAAAACTAAGATTACTGTTGAGACTTGATATAAACCACAACTTCACAACTTGGCTACATTTTGCAAATTCATCACAAATAAACCATGATATTCTGTTAGTATCACGGGTGCAGCACTCCACGATTCAACTAAAAATATCTCGATTTCCTTCCTGAAATGTATTCTTCAATAATATATTACTCGAAATGGGATACCTACTTAAAGCATAATAAATTTAAAAATCACATTTGTAACTAAAGTAGCGGTGTGAATGAAATATAAATTTCAGCTGAATTTATTAAAAGGACTCGCATATTTTTTATTATAGTAGTATATTCAGTTTCTCGATCATACTTATGTATGTATATGAAGTTAACACATTTTTTGTCGAATACCCTTAATGTGAAGGCATCTAATTACATTGGAACTGATCGATTGTAATGACCATATTTTTACGATAACATAGTACTAATGGAATTTACAAGTTGTATTTTGTAAGTAAGGAAATGCTATGCTTTTTTTCAATTAAGAATGTTTTTTATCACAAATTACATGTTTTTATGGTGCATGAATTTCAATGCTGATTTACATCTTTTAAATCTTTCCCATGAATGAAATACGTTCATCTTAGTTTTAAAATTGCAGATTTTTTCTACAGACTCCCCTTGAAAAACACTGAAATGCATGCTGCCATTCACTGCATATTGATTACTGATGTAAACGTCGTAATCAGCGTATGACCGAAGCAGTTATGGGCCTTTCATTTCTAATGATATTTTCAAGTATTTTTTCTCTCTTCCATTTGTTATATATGAAGATAGTGTCAGCGATTCAAGTATGAGAAAATATTGAACGCTACTACTGCTACTGCTCCGCATGAGCCACCCACATTGATTGCTTTATAAATTTATCATTTGCTACATGGTTCGAGTTTGATTTACAGTGGATATCTTGACAAACGACCAAGAATCATAAAAATATGCATTATTCCGCTCCCCTAATGCAAGGAAAACACTCGCATATGAAGACTCGAAATCTCCAGAAAATCGTTTTAAAAAGATAAGATACTGAGATCAATCCATTTCGCCGCTATAACTGTCAGATTCGCACTTTTCATATCCACTATCGATATTTTTTTTCAATCAACCACGTGACGGATTAATTCCTCTCATATCTGGAAATTGCAATGCACTTTATATACTTAATATACTTTAGTTTCGTTTTTAGTACCTGTCATGACGGACAGTTCATTCATGCAATGGCAATTGAGAATTTTAGCATGCCAAAGTCTGTATTCGTACCTTAACTTTAATGGCGAGAAGGGAGGAGCCACGCACTGAACTACCCAATGAACTAACTGAACGTAATGGGTGCGCATGCGTGGTCCTTTCCTTCCTATACATATAAATAAAGTAGAATATTATTATTCTGTATTTTCCGCATATGGCCTGACCAAATACCAAATTGTATGGATTTATAAAAAAAACAATTTCTTGACCAATTGTCATGTTTAGGGTTACATTTTGCTATTTGTTTGTCATTTTGCTTTATGATAAAATTAGAAAGCATGTTAATCGAGGGAGAACAAGCTTATCTTATTTTGTATACAGCAATTATGTAAGGAGCATAAATTAATATTCGCAATACTTATGAGTCCATGTTAATATTCTTTATTTATACTCTTACCATACGAGAATAACAGCCTATGGCGCATTTACAAAGATAAATAAGGCGCAAATCATAAAAACGTTTAATACTGGAAAAATGCTTCATAGCAAACAGCCTGTTGGCGAGTAAATAAACAAGAACATTGATGATAAACAATGTACTTGAATGTATTGGAACTATGTATATTTACAAAATATTTTACATCAATGCAAAAAATGTAAAAATGTATACTACTGTAATCACAAGTGCTCTTTGCAACTTAAATGATTTATTCTTATTTTGTTTTTGTTCTTTTCAGATTACCGGAGGGTCAAGCTTCTGCCATGTAAGTATTTGTACTAAGTTTGACAAAGCAATAAGCATGCACATTGTAAGTTAATGTGAAAAGCATGAAAAATGTTAAATTTAAAGAAACACAATGAAGAAAAAAATATGAAATTTTATATTCATTAAAAACTTGAAGGATGTAAGACAAGACGAGCAGAGTTTCACGTATGCCACGTGTTTGTTAATGTATACTAGCCAAAGTTCTTCATAGAGATAATCTGAATCAAATTAAATAATAATTGCCCTTGTCAGCGCCTTTTTGCATAAAAAGCTACAGAATTAAGCGTAAACAACCCTCATTATACGAATTTAATCAAGAAAGTGGGAGTTTAAGTGAGGAAGCATACATCGTGTTTCAGGCGTGTCATACAATTATAAGGTTTAACACAGTGGAATGGTATATATTCATCTCATTTTCTGTCGTATAAGTGTTTCTTAATTTAATTAAAATTAGCATCTGAGCTTAATTCAGAATGTGGGCATAGATAATTGTTTAGAAGAGCGCTATGACTTCAGCTTGCAATGATTGACTTGGAAATAATTATGCCTTGCATTTTACCGTGATACGGCAATGTGAAGTTTTTTATTATTAACTTGAAGTAACAAATTTAATCGATTTAATTAGTTTTCCTTAATGCAGACTAAGCTACTTAATGAACATACTGCTTTCTTGACAGTAACTCAAGAGAATTAAAATTCCATTATTTGCAACAATGTAATAAGTTACATTCTGTAAAATTTCTTAGATAGTTAGAGCATTCCACACGTTTTTAAAATTACTTTAACGTTAACAGCGGGAAGGGAGGAGCCACGCATTGAACTACCCAATGAACTAACTGAACGTAATGGATGCGCATGCGTGGTTCTTCCCTTCCCGGCGGCAGGCTCAAACAGTCTATTATCAGTCTATATCTAACAGACCACAATTATGGCTGTAAATTATGATCATAAATGGATAAAAGTAAACTATTATGATCGATGTTGGATGAAAAATTAATTATTAATTTCTAAGAATTCCGCAATAGTCTGACTTATGGACTTTTGACTCCTAAAAATACGATTGCATTTAAACACATCGCCTTGGGAATACTTGCATTTAACAATGAGTACAAAAGGCCACGATAAACCATATCTATAAGTTATGTGACAAGTATGAATTGATTCTTTGACAATCAAATGTCTACAAAATAGATCACGGATCAATTGCATCTCCCAAATTATGAAAGCAGTTTTGCCCCTAAGTCTTTGTTGGATATTTGATGATTTCTTCCAAATGCTTTCAAAGCCCAACTTGAGTTTACTCTGCTGCATTTTACTTTCCTGTATAAACAAAGAGAAGTAGGCTGATATCATAGGAGTTTTTTATCTCTCTGTAGACTTCCGTGCTATTCTTTTATTTCTTTAACAAGCTAATAAAAAATTTATTTCGATGTATTAAATGTCTGGCTCGGTAAACAATGCGATCACGTAACGTGGTATCATCATAATTACAATGTAGGTCGTCGTGCATGACCCCTCCCCTATACCACCCATCTTTTTCTTCTTATTGACAGAAATCATATATCACTTAGGAAATACGTTTTATTGATAAAATGTACGATATAAGCTCTGGGAAGCATGACTGGTAGTACTGAAAATGGCTTTAGACTTTTGTTAGCCCTTATTTGACATATCAATGGGACTTCTAAGTAGAAACTGACATTTCGAGGGCCTATCAACTTCAACACAAATTATATAAGCAAATCATAGCAAATATTGGCGGATGAGATTAATATCGTGTTTTGACAAGCAAAGAAGTTTCCTCAAGGATCCTTCCTTGCTATCCATTATTTAATTAGTGTTTCTAATAAGAAGGAGAATTTTGTACTATGTATAGCTACATTTTGATGTTACAAGTTAGAATGCATAATCTTACATTAATACCTTGAGCTAGCCATCACTGTCGATTGTTAATTGAATTAGTAATGAAGTTAATTGTTTTAAAAAAACGAGCCTTATATGACTATAGTAACCGTTATTGGATAAAGTTAGTGCATTACGATAACAAATATTAGACAGCCAACGTCTTTATACATACCTAAACTTTAATGGCGGGAAGGGAGGAGCCATGCATTTAACCACCCAATGAACTAACTGAACGTAATGGGTGCGCATGCGTGGTTCTTCTCTCCCCGCCATTAAAGTTAAGGTAAGAAAGTATAAAGACGTTGGAATGTGTTTTCGTATGAATGCTACTTGTACATTTTAGGAGTTTCATGGTGATGTTTTCAGGCTGAACATCATCCACAAATATAAACGTGTATTTTTTTTAACTAAAATTTATTCTACATCACCTCAAATCATGTTACACTACCGTTTTTTCTAATCTCGACTTCAGTTTCTTAAACCTTTGTACCTCATAAAGCACTTGATGACGTACAATTACAAGCTCCTTTCCAAGCAAGCCAATCCTGAAGCTGGCTTCCTTACTTATCGGTTAATTCCTAACCGATCGAAAACCTACCGTCTTTTGTGTGTAAGGGGAACAAACATGTGCCACTTTCAATTAATATGCAAATAAAGCTTTAATGTTAATGCAAATTAATGAGTGCTGAAACGTTTAGGGAATCCGTTGTCATGACACCAACGCGCAAAATGGATACTTTGCTTCAAAGTGACGGCGACCAAAATAGAGGAACAACATTTTCTCTTAATATCTAGATAATTTAACATAATAAACATCAGACGCAAAACCCACAAACGTATGACTAACTTTCTATGACATAAAACGTCAAAAGAAGGACGTGCAAGAAGCTCATTTTAGTATCTAATTACTTGGCCAATGAAGTAAAAAATTGGAAATTTGAAATGAGATTGCTTTAAACTCAATTTTGTATCTATTAAACATGCCTTTGCGAAGAGTAAATACTTTGTATAAGAATACAATCTGATGCACAAACGATAACGCCATGCTGCTATACAATGCAAAGTTCTATTTGAGACTCTCATCATGAATTCAATATAATCACAGTTTTTATACATTATTTAAGACATCAATTCTTCAAATTGAATTTACAAAACAATAGGAATTTGATGTTTGACATTTTTTGGATTGAATGAGAAATCCTGGAAAGTAAAAATTAATGATGATAAATTTAACATAATCCTGAAATGTTGTCGGCGATAAGGATCCTGTAGTTTATCTTAATTACGTTGACTTTGCGTATGGGATTAACATTTTGATTAATCAGAGTATGATTACTTTAAGCTTAACAAATCTGGCAAAGCTAAAAATATTTCTCTAACAAACAAACAAAAAATAACATTAACGTTAAATAAAAATAACTGGAGGGTATAAAATGAAGGGCTAAGTTTTGATTAAAATTTCATAAAATATTATAAAGTCTACAGCAATATTTAAAATACATAAATATTTAATTCCAGATTTCCCTCTTGAGCACTTTCTAGTATAAATCGCATTACATTTTCATAAAGATATAATGCAACATGCATCTTTTGCAAATTGGAAAGTTTGAAGCATTGTGTGAATTTAACATTTCAACGTTAAATATTCGTATCAATACATTAAATTGTTTTTCGTAATTTTTATTCACAAAATATATGTAGAATTTTCATTGTTATAGCTAGCTCAGCCTGTCCACTAAGTTGTTTTTTTTAGAGCCTCGCACCCATGATTAATACATTTAATGGCATTTTTTTTTACAGTTAGCCATGACAGTGGATGGTGTATACTCAGAGCTAGGTACCACAGCTGGTACTTTTTCGATGTTGTACAGCAGCTTAATGTACGTCGGTGGCAGTGACAACACAGGTCATTTACCGGGGTCAAAAATCCGCAATAATTTCGTAGGATGTCTGAGAAAGGTAAGTCAGCGTTTCATACGTTGGGAATGTTCTCAAAGCATGACTTTAAAGACAACATATCGTAAACTTAATTCAAGCAAGACAAACAAACGTTGCACTCGCTGCTTGAACCCATAGCTCGCAAATTGGACACTGGTTGGTCGTGACTCGGATTTGCCGAGCATCTTTGGTATGTTTCGGATTAAGCGTAGTTTTTTTTCAGCCTTGAAATGATACCGTGAGGACGTATCCGCATGTCAATGGTCAACAAACAAGTGAAATGTCCGAAAAACAAGCTCTCTGTTGGGATTCATTCAATTTGGTCGAGATTGCCGACAAATAATTTACAAGATTAAACTTCTGAATGGTTGGCAAATGTACTCCAAACACGCTTAATTGAAACTTAAACTGCTTAATTCCCAAAATGTTTCTAAGGACGTGTATCCATTATATATGAACTGCAAAGGCAAGTGATAACTGTTATGCAGATAATGACATTGCTTAAAAAGTTAAACGCTAAAACGTTAAAAATTAACGAAGGTTGTAATTGCATATACCAATATGTTTACTTTCAGAATTGACCTCCACCAGGTCTCAGAATTAATTATAACTGTTAAGCATCAATGAATAATAATGTCCAATCTGAATACGGGTCCATCGCAACTCTTGTACTGAATTTCCTTAGAGATTCTCTTTCGTTGTTACTTGTGTAAATAATACAGCAAAAGTTGTCGATATTTCTATAAGGATCTTGTATTGTTTTAAAAGCAAATCATGTATATCCCATTGTATTGTGATTGATGGATATTTCGCCAATTGTTACAAAGAAGAAAGGGATGAAAAAAACGTATCTGTGTGGAAAAATAACTCTTGAAAACAGGAAGCGTTGAATAAATAAATCATAAAATCACGTCTTGCAATGATAGATGAGGGTATTTTAATGCCGCATTAAAATTCTGGCTGAGGAAATTCAATCGGTACAGACATTTCCATCAACAACAATTTTATCTATGAAATGTAAATTGCTTTGCAAGTCAGCTAGTGAATATCGAAAATTTATATTTTCATTGAATCAAAATAATTGCCTTCAACCAACCAACTCAGTGTACATATATGCGGGTTATAGCAGTAAAATTATTTGATAGCAAAACGGGCTTGTTTATCATTGGGAATTTCTTGGAATTCAGTAATATATTCCACAAGAATCTTCTGCAAAAAATATGACCTTAATGTAGAATTTGTAAAGTACACCATGTCATATTAGACCATCATTCTATGAAGATCTTGTTTTAAACTCGTATGTATAATGTTCTTATAAAGGACTGCAATATAGGGAGGATAGAGGTTTTTAACCTATTTTACTCTAAAAATTGCATTTTTTACTAACTGCTTACCCCTTTTTTTAAAAAAACTAAGCCCTAACTCACTATAGCCTTATCCCCATTTAAAGCAATATCTCAAAATCATTATTTTACTGTCATCTAATTTATTTCGCACTGACAGGTCGAATTCTCCGCGGACAGTATACAACTCAATTTAATCGATTTGGCCAGAACCGGCAATAAACTCATCAATGTCCACGGCGATGTCCAGTTCATGTGTCAGGAAGTGGAAGCTGCTGACCCAATCACATTTACAACCAAAGAATCCTACTTGGTAAGACGACACTCTCGTTCATTTCATACTGCTAGTCTAGTTTTAATGCAAACCATTTCATTTTACGCGACTTGATATACAATATGCTGAAGGGAACAGACTGAAAAGTGAATTAAATACCGTTGGCAATGAAAACGAATGAAAGAAGATTTAATGAAAAGAACTGGGAAAATGCCAGCGGCGAGGATTTGTAAAACAGAACTAAATTAAACGTTAGGAAAGCAATATGCCATTGATATTAAAGCTTATACTTTATTATTATTAAAGAACGTATTTTCTGGAAAATATAGGTGATGAAGTATCTTAAGCTAAACATGCAGTAATGGCCATCTATGACAAATGCAATATCATTGCCTTAACTACAAGACATGTTATCAATGTTTGCCACTAACTCTCGTAATGGTGTTTTTCGTGCAACAGGCAATGTTTACAAATGATATCAAAATGATGCCCATATTGCCTACCTAGCTAAACTTTCTCTTTACTTAGTAATTCGTGACCAATTCTCTACTCTCAGCGCCATCTATGATCTTGTCAGTGTAACTATAAGACTACTAAGATATGCCAAAAAGCCATTCGAAGGCCAAAAAGCAAATTTCAAAAACATGAACTTCGCTATATAGGGTTAATACATGTGCACTAGTCCGGATAAAATTCCAGTCGGTGATGCATGGTGCAATTCACATAAAATTTTCACTTTTTGGTCTATAGCAAGCCATTTTGGCATCAGGCCCAATGACGCTTGAATGACATCGAAAAAAGATTAGGTGCCTGAATATTCGTTGGCCAACATCATCCTTCACCTAACACGTCAAAGCTTTGAAATATAACTGACGCATTGCCATCCAAAGGAAAATCAACTCAATTTGCATCCAAGTTCGAAGAAAACAACTTGCGGAGAGAAATTATCATAAATTGGCACAAAATTAATTCATTATCACTACAAATATTTACATTTAGGTCACCGCATGTCCGTCATGTTAGCATCATAACAGAGCCCGAATGATTGATTGGCTCATCACTAAAATTTCTGGAAAAAATGGCCATTTGCATTAATTAATGTTTTGGGCTATCAGTCAGTGGTATTAAATGCTAACATATGCTGTTAACACACCATGCCTTTAAAAAAACGAGGAGAAATTATGTTTTTACATAATAAACGCGCCACATTCTTATTCATTAAACCTGGAAAAATCATTGGCAATATATGCAAGACTAGATTTAAGCGGCTCGGTCTGTATAGACATTAGACACCCTAGTTACCAAGAGCATAATTTGGCGAGAATAAGACAAATCAATATTTGCCCATACTGAGAGGCTTTGCTGATTTCGCTGTAACGTGCGTCAAAAGTCGCATATATCAAGAATCTACAAGAATCTTACGTTAACGGAACGTGTATAACACATGTAAATTGCATTGTGAAATAGTTCAAATTTGCAATTGTTTATACACTGTATTTTTTGTTTATGTCTTCATATTTCAAAGTGCACGAGTACTTTTCCCTGGAGTTTTATGCTACAATATTCGACAGGAAGTCATATTCGCACCTTAAAACTACCTGAAAACTTTTGATCATAGTCACTAAAATGAACCACGATGAAATCTGATGAAGCAAACGTCGTGTACAATTTGCCAACTCCCTCTATCTAAAAATATTCGGTCTTTCAAATAATGAGCATTCCTCTTACCTAAAAAAGATGTCATTTAATCTGCGGACTCTCGCGGACCCCATTGTTATACGTAAGAAAGGAATCCTATTATGTGGCGACCACCACCGAGATACTACAATCAAATTCCCCCCTGGCTGAAATTCAATCAAAATGGCCATTGCAAATACTGCATGGTGGTCAAGGCTCTCACTAACAAACAACCGATGGCGTATACAAATAGTGCGTTCATAAGCATGGACAGAATTTCTTTTAACCGCAAGTCATGTTTGATAATTTTAAATAATTAAGTATTTATATTATTAAACAGCTTTTTCAACAGGAAAAAGAATTGTTAAAACTGTTGTAGTCGACTGCACACGATTTCAGCATATTAATTTCCTCAAAATTCAGGAAATCTAAATGACTTAACAGCTCATGTCCGAACGGTTTTCAACACATTGCAGCTAATTGACATCCTCTGCGCAGAACTGTTTTTGTCCACTCTTTTTAAAGTTTTTTTTGTCTCATGGAAGAGAACCTTTGAGAAGAAATCTCATGAAATATTAACCCAGTCCACGTTGCCTGAAATCGTGTTTCCCAATGAGCGAGCATCTCCCGGCACTTATTCTGTCCAGTCCAATAAATTTCAATATCCCAATCCGCGTTAAATTTGCATTGTACGAAAACGCTGTGCGGTCACAAGTGGACGGTGATGGTCAAGTAGCCTTCCGCGCTTAGATATCAACGCGCTTCAGATTTCAAGCTGCGCAATAGGGCATCACACCGAAGCACAACGTACTTTTCTGAATAGAAAATTGCAATTCCCACTTCATCTGGAGAGTAATAAATGTGCACTTGACGACAGTCACGAAAATAAATGGACGCCAGTGCCTACAGGAGCGGATTTACCATGGCAACGCAGTGGACAAATGCTCTTAAAGGACAACAACTCGAGGCGCTTGGAGGACATGTCCATGGTGTTTACCAGGAAAAAAACGCGTAGACCTATGGACGATACTTATATATTACAATAGTGGTGAAGTTTCAGGAGCTGCTTTTTGTACTATTATTAGCCACCATTGATGTTGACTAAAACTTCATTGAATCACAGTATTTAGATCTATTAAAATAACTAGTTCTATTTATTATAGAAGATTAATCGAAACGATCATAAGCTATTGCTATCAGTTTGGTATCATCTTTTCATATTTTCTGAAGGCATTATTCTTGTATACTGTTGCTGTTGTTGTTAGGATAGTGTTTGAAGATATCGTCGAGATGAGTATTTTTGGAAACAATTTGAACAGCGTCAAGTGAAGACTATCTTTAAGTCTACTTATTACATGTTATTATCTTCCCAACCATATTATTATTCATTTGATAAAAAGTAAATAAACTATCTACAAGTTCCCAAGTAGAAATCTTAAAACATTCAGGATTTTATTTACAGATTGCATTTAACAGGTTATTGCTCAAACCCCGGTCTTTAACTAAATATTGACCGACCGGCACAGCCCTAGTGTTCAATGCAGAAAGTGGAATCTAAAGCATCGAGCTTAATGTGTACAGTAAACTCTCAAACAAGTATAATAGCAGTGCCCTTGTGTGACAAACGCCACAATTTGTCATTTCCATTGTGAATTGCTTGTCTGAAAAAATATTTGGGGGAAAAAACTTAAAAAAAGATCTATGTATTCTTGTCCAACAAGGAGACATCCATGTTCTTTCAGTCTCATCGTCGCTCACATTGGTGATTGGAAATGCTATTATATACAGCAAGGTTTAGATGTTTTTAAAAAAATGCGAAAGGGAGAAAGGCCATACAACACGCAGCTGGTTAAGCGAGATAAGCGAGTCTTGTTTTGATAAAATGCTAACCATGAACGAGTCAGATAATGCGAGCATCTCAACCCTTCAATTTGAACCTGAAATAAGGACATTCGGCGTAGATAAAACTGTTGCCAGAGTGCTCAAAATGGCGCAGCACTCCAGGAGAAAATTAGCAATTAAGACGGGCGTCGACTCGAGCACATCAAAAGCAGGACTTACACGTTGGCGAATTAAGCGAAATTTCTTCACAAATATTCCATTCATCCGAAACGTGAAACGCTTAGAAAGTGATTTGTGAATAAGCAAGAAGGGTAAAAGTGTTAATAATTCATGAGTAATTATTATAATTAGTCCGTGCGGATAAAAAAAAGTATGGCATACCCCTTGGTGTCGTATGATATATCAGCCTAGCACATTCAACATGGCCGCGCCCTTTTCCTCCAGCTTTTTCCTTGCTTAATCTCTCTTAAGACTACTATACTCAGTTTGAACAAAGGTGGCTCCTAAAATGTAAGCCTGAATAAAAAAGCATGGGAACTTGCATACTACTACTATCATGTTAGCTATCTATCCTAATATCTTTAAAATTGCCATCATTTACGTAAAACTGATAGTTTTTTAAGCAGTTTACATATGGCGTTGTATAATTCTTCATGAAATGCAATCCTGACGTTAAAGAAGAAATCGAGTAATCTAGCATATAGGGGAAAATAATCGGGTTAGATGTAATTAATTCGCGTGGCAACAAGCATCATAATTCAAGATGGAAAACGTTAGCTTCTTTCCTAGCAATCAGCGGAGAATTCATCCAATTACGGAAATATCAAATTAATCAAATACGCTACGTTTCTAGAGTTTTGCAGCTGTTTTAGCACAATTTCCATGGAGATAGCTTACAAAGAACAGGATTTCACGATTTCAGGTCGTGTATTGCATCAGAGGGACATTAAAAAATTAACCCAATTAATCATTCTTAACTACAGTATTATTTAAGTTATTGATTGTACCCCGTGACAGGTATCTTATTCTGTAGAAAATTAAAAGGAAAAAAAAAAGTATGACAACTGCTTATAATTACGCATTTACTTATCAAGATGAATAGAACGGATTAAAAACGGCCTGTCCCTCATATCGTATATTTTCCGCTCTTTGCACTTAACGAAACGATGAAAGCCGATAGAGAAATTTTAAAGTGACGCAAGTGACAAAGCAGCTTGTGGCACGGGTCCATTTGCGCTACTTTATTAAAAGCCTGTATATTTTCGTCTTCAAATATATCCTAAGTCGGTGGTTCCACACAATCACCCCCATTTCATATCTGCACGGTGACATTTACAAAGAGCGTCTTTGTGTTGAGAACTTCTGCCGGCTGATTTGAAAGGATTAATATATCGGGTTTTAAAAATGCACGTATAGATAGATAAAAGTCCATTAAGCTTCGGCAAACAACATTTGCAGATTTGAGCTGGAAAACGGCCGAGAAAACGATTTATGGATCCTGCAAATGACATCTCATAGAAATAAAAGAATGGATTAATTCAATTGATTTTTCTTACGCAAATTTACCGCCGGTTTAACAGAAAATCCATTTCGAAAGAGAAAATAGAAGGGCCGTAGGAAAACGCAGCGATTTAATGAGAAAATAAGATGGTAATATAATATTTTTGGATATAACACAGAGACATTTCTATTGGTCCATCGATGCAATTAAAGAGGATAATTTTGAAATTACATGGAATGATGTTGGTCAATTTTTAACGCTAATCCTTTAAAATACGGTAGCGAATTTCAAATGCAGCATTGAAACTAAATTTTGATGAGGAAAGATTTTACATTTTAATGTTTTTTTATGCGTCTCGTTCATTAATAATTTGTTTTTCAGAAAGAGTTAGCTTTATTATTTTAAATGTTTACGAACATTTTTAAATTTCAGGAATGTTATTTCAAATCTTCATGAAACGTCGAAGTATAAACTATAGATTTGTTATTGAATATTGCCACTGGGAAATTAGATATAATATCAGTTTTTAGAAGAATGTTTAATGTATCCAATTATGGATCTATAATGTATTTCGTCTTGGTACGTGCAAATTTCGCGTTTAATGAGATTAATATAGCGAAATTGAAGACATTCAATGCTGCCTATAAAAGTAGACGAACATATTCATCTACTGCACCTCAACTTGAAACTAAATGCTTCTTTTAATCATCTTTTGTTTGATTGAAGATTAACAAAACTATGCAAATAGAAAAAATTGCTCGTCTTGTTTTCAGTTTCAGTCAAAGGTAAATTTAATTTCCTGTGACAAAATCTTCTGGTTTTGTTCATCAATGGTTCGCATACAAAATATGGTGCTAACAAATTTATTATAGTCAAACAGATTACGTATGAGCCATCTTTAAACACACAATAACCGTAAGAACAAAACGACCTCATAATGTGTAGCCCCTGAAGGGTGGCAATCTCTGCAAACAAGTGTGTATGTAAGGTTTGCCGACCATCATGGAGAGGGCAATGGTCCAGGTTCTACATTAAGCAAAGATTAATCATAAACGGCCCAAACATTCGAAATCCACTGAAATTTAGATACTTTTGTTGAAACGGGCTAGAAGTGGACACTACCTAAACTGGGTTAAGTGATGCCAACTAGTCATTGAAGGTAGATGATGGCTACATTTCTCTAGGCTCCAATTTTTCTCGAATTCCTATTTAATGCTGTCGTGTAAAAAAAAAATTAAATCTCTTGGGAAAATGCCGAGCAATATTTTAAAACCGTGTCCTCCTTCACTAAGCATTTTCCTGAAGGGCTACTTTACAAAGATTTTGCTAGCCATAACCAACCTTTGGTTTCCTCGTTGTGTAGGTCTAGCCCAAAAAAATCAATATTTGATGATGCATTTACAGAGTTGCGGAAAAATCTGGCTTGGTACTCCTTGAATACGTTTTACGCACAAAGCGAATTTCGTCGCAGCACACAGACATCCTAAATCAGTTTTCATTGACCATAATCGATTGATAGCCGTAATACCTCTTTCATCAAATATTCAATCTAACAGCAGTTTTGATAATATCAACTAAATAGGACAGCTTAACATGCTCCAATGGCTCTCAAAGACTTAGACATCAAAGCTAAAATGATCTAAAAATGGCTAAAGACTGCTCTTGAAATCAGCTAATTTCTTTTTTACTCATCATTGGGATATTAATTGAAGTTTTAACTACAATTAGTATTAATACAAAGTTACCAAGCAAGTTTAAACCGAACTTTAAAATCGTTGTATACAGTTCTGCACAAAATATAAAAGAAAACTAGCATAAACCTGCACGTGTCTCATTAATTTTAAAAACATGTTCCATTATATTTCGTCATCTGTTTTTAGGTTCTGCCCAGTTGGGATGCCAGTCGTACAGGCCATATCTCCTTCAAAATCCGCACTAACGAACCCAATGGACTTCTTATGTACAACAGTGGTTCAGCGGGCAATGGGGGCGACTTTTTCGCCTTTGAACTTTTGGATGGTCACGTTTTTCTCTTGCTCAATTTGGGGTCAGGGGCAACCAAGATCAAAGCGACCAATAGGAGAGTGGACGACAGCCTATGGCACAGGATTTCCCTGCAGAGAAGTGGCAAAAATGGCCGTGTAACCGTGGATGAATCCGCATCAGATTTCATTACACCAGGTATATTTAAGTCCATTCCTAATAACAATTTTATCAGTAATGTCTCTGACCGATACTCAACCTCAATAGCCGCCAAGATAACCTCATCGTAATGAATTTATAAACTCCAAAGAGTCCTTCCCCCCTCAGAATCACCTTAACATGCACATTCCTTTTATTCTCATAAAATCGAATTGGCACCACCTAATACATAATTGCACCCACCCAGACATAGTCACTACTAAAACCAAATCCCAACCAATTCCATGCTCACCCCATCGGAATTTCTCCCTGCTCTTCTTCACCAACTTAACATATCTCGTATGCCTATCGGGCGTATGCGTGGTTCTTCCTTCCCGACAATACAGTTAAAGTCAGGATAAAGACGTTGGCTGGCGAAAACTGTCTATTCTCAATAAAAAAAAAGGTTTTCACAAATAACAAAGAATTATAACATATCTAACCAAGAGCGTGACGTGTAGAGCCTGGTAACAGCACTTTGGTAGTGATGCAAAAAAATAATATGTCACGTTTTTTTACAAGTATGTGTAGTGTCTATCTATCTTCTATGATCGACCTTTACCAAACGTTACGTTTGAATCACGGTCCTTTGTTTAGTGCTATATTAAAGTAGATTGCAGATCCGATGGGATTGGAGCACGAGGGATTTTCTGAGAAATAATAAATGACCAAGCTGAATGACCAAGAGCATTAAGCTTTCCAGTTTATAAGGAATAAACCGCATTCCCAGAACATGGTTAATTAACAAAGTTCAAAATGGCACGAAACTAGATTAACGCAGATTAACACAGACTATTATACGGCACAATGCAGTGCGGGAACGAGCGCTAAACTAGGTCAGGTCTCTGTTGTCCATTGCTAACAAAGGCCAGCCAAATGACATCAATTGTTAACAACTATGAAAATGTTTTTACTTTTTGGTGGACTTTGCCTCTGGCAATATTGAGTGAAAATCTCATTATTTTTATAGCATTTTTACCAAATGCACGTGTACAGTGCGAAACATAGCAGTGGTTACACAAATAGCCTTTCATTTGGGAGACCCGGATCGGCTACCTTGACTGTGGTTTTCCTCTAAAATTAACTTCCTATCTTCATTCTTCACAAAAATCATTAAAATAAAAATTACGCCCAATCCCAATTTCTAGGTGGGCTGAGACTACATTTAATGAGCCAACAATGCACCGCAAGCCAAATTTAAACTTATAGAAGATATCTATTTCAGAAATAAGTACTGTAGCTAATCGCCTTGTATATTTGGAACAGCCACTTTATTAGAACAATCTAGTCCCGATGTGTGCCAATTCCAAATAATCGAAGTCCCCTACATAGTAGTACTACATTTAGAATGACACAAAAGTATATAATTCCCAAAGTATTATGCCAACTTAACTCACCATCATGTTTCTACTTTTCTTTGAATTCTCCCTTACCTCCTCCTTCACATTTCCAACAAACTTATGATTTTCAACACCTCACGTTCTCCATGTGTAATTACTATTTCATTATTCCTTTTCGTCATGTTTAATTCGACCGAATTTTGTTTTTGTTTTCTCGTTTCGTTCGATTTTTCCACGAAACCCTTCCTTGCTTTTCCCGGACAATTAGGAGAATCCAACCAACTGGATCTAACTGGTTCCCTATTGGTCGGTGGAGTTGGAACCACCCTGGATGCGATTGCCATCCCCCCTGACCTCTGGTCAGGTACGCTGGGCTATGGCTACGTGGGCTGCATGAGGGATCTGGTGGTCAACAGCAAAGCCATAGACATTGCCTTCTACGCCAGAAAACAGGACTCTGGAAGCATCAAGCCCGCGTGCCATGCGCTTCCGGTCCAGTGCGACAGCCAGCCGTGCATGAATGGAGGCAGCTGCACAGAAGGATGGAATCGCTTCATTTGCGATTGCTCCACCACCAGTTTTATAGGATCCACTTGCGGCAAAGGTAAGTTCAGATTTCGCACATTACATAAATGTTGAAAGAAAATATTTTCCATGAAAATAGTAATCTGAATACAAACATTCACTGCGTCGTTATCATTCCAAATCCCGTCATTATATTAAACGGTGGCTTGGGCTTTGCTATAGTTATGCGAATGTTTATAGTAAATATCTGCAGCTTTTTTAAAATTTGGAAAAGAAACTTGAGAAACTGTAAACAATGGACTTTGGAGAATTTGATACGATTCATAAACTCTGCAAAGTGGACAAAAAAGAAAATTTTACATTGATCTGGAACAAGCAATAGTTTGGAGTGCTTAGCTCAGAACTTTGCTCTTACTAGTTGGATGAAAGTGGTGTTTTTTGCACCAGTCTAGAAAATTTTATTATAAAATAACTAGTTTTTTTAACAACAATTTCAGGTATTTATTACAAATACTGAGCTTCAAATATATAACAAATTATTGACGTCAGACATTTAAGACACGAAAAATTCAACATTTTGAATTTTGCATTGATTTTTTATTAATTAATCTGATAATGAAATTTTCAAACTCGTTACAAGATGTAAATTCGCGTCCTTTGATTCGCACAAAAAGAATTATTCTCTTTAATCTAAGAAAGCTAAAACCAGACTAAGAATAATTTGACGAAATTCAAAGTGGCAAAAAAAAGGAACAATAAACTAACCAGACTACAAAAAGATGTCAGTTCTGTCATTTATAGAACAACAGAATAGACAATCGTGCTTAAGTGTGTCTTATGATACAAACTGTTCTGGTGTTTACAAAAATCAATAAACACGTAATTTATAGCAACACTAGAATTGGCTTCCCATAATGCGTCCAATAAACATTTAGGTTCATTTTTTTAGTCATTTGCACCAAATTATTTGGATCAACCACACTACTCCAAAACTGATAGCAAATTCAAGTGTACAGCTAAATTACTTTTTAGCATTGTTGATAATAGCTACAAAAAAGAGGAGACGTATTTCCAGACTGTCTCGTTTTCCAGGGTTTTTTTCCGGGAAATAATGCCTCGCAATTGCTTGTTGAAGTTGTTAATTTCGGTCAAAATTCTCATAATTCGTTTACGCGTAACTTAGCTTTAAAGGGAATAAAATGTAACGTCACTGGGGTTTCCCTGCCTTTTCTTATCTAACAAGACGATAAAGGTCAGTTTTCTCTCGCCGCTACATTAGCATATTGTACATGCTGTACAAATTAGACAGCCTCGTCATTTAAAGCCCTACCATTGCGTGGCCTATAACTATAAATCGTCGACGATAGAATGATCATATCCGATAACATCCAATTATTTATAGCTCAATTTTTGTTTTCCCTTATGAAGATCCTCACTTTATCGCTGCCTTTAAATCAAAGCATCCTGCGTGGCATTTACAAATGTGTACTCTACCTGACAAATGTTTGGAAATTTCCAAATTTGTGCAGCTTGAGTTCACGAAATTGAGCAATTGCATAATATATTGAAATGCTACAGAAAATCTGATTAAGTATAAAGTTGCAACAAGTATTTGTCAACCTTAGGAAGTATTTATTCATTAT
>JAUJYV010000193.1:0-74085 GCA_033995625.1 Ophyiulus pilosus
TAAGCGGATTAGTGGCCGAAATAACCGGACCAAAAACATGTGCGAATGTACTGTCCGGATTTGTTCTTGACAATTTGACCCTAATAAATGGCTGCCCAGATTAACCAGTGTCCAGATAAAGCGGAATCGACTGTATAATCTTATTTGCTCACTGTTACTAAAAACGGAGTGCTTTGTTATGTTACATATGAAACAATTGTTTGTTCCATAAAATTGAAGCAGAAAGTGCACAAATTACACAGAAACCATGAAAACGAATGTGTTATGAGGCCATACATAATGATTTGGGGTTGCATATGGCATACATCTAGCTGATGTAATAAATTTGGCTTTTGTTGATGGAAATATGAATACCAAAATGTATATAGACATTTTGCGTCGCAACCTTCCTGAGTCTGTTGACAAATTAAGATTAAATGGCTCATTTTATTTACAAGATAATGATCCGAAACATGTAGCTAATTTAACCAGGGAGTGCATGGTTGCTATATAATTAAAGTTAAACCCACTCGAAAATCTATGGAGTATATTGTACTACAAACTTAGAAAACAGATTAGACTTACTAGTAAACAAGCATTAAATTGGACCTGAAACGACAAAAATTTTTAGTTTGATATACTCATGGGCACGTGTACGCGTGTTCAAATGCTTTATTGCCTTAGGATTTTGTTAATTAAAAAAAAAAAATGTACATTTGCATCTATAAACTATTTGATACAATCCAATTGTTTTTCATACATTACAATCATGGTTTTGCAATAAATTTCATGTTCTTATTACATTTATTTGTGGAATTATTAACGGAACTATGGGTGCACCTGTTCAAATACTTTTTTTTATAATTGGCAGACTTACTTTCTCCGTTCTGTTTCATTATACTACATGTTATTCATTTGGTATCTCCTGCTTCATTTTTCAATATTTACATTTGCTGTGAACGAGGCATAATTGGATGCTGAATAGTTGAATTGGCCAATATCTTTTATGTTAACATTTTCGAAGAAATCAACACTTATGATCCAAGGAAATGAAATATATGCGCACAGCACCATTTTCCTTTTTGTTTCTGGAAGATATATTTTATTTTTAAGTTTAAATGTTTGTTATAAACTCGATCAGTGGGATTTCAAGGGGCATGAACTGCATGCCATCTAGCAGAACTCCGCAATGCAAATCCACGCAAATAGTGAAAACTTATAACCCAGAACCAACATAAATGAACGCTCCTAGATGATTTTGTGTGTACGCTTATAAATTTTAAAATTTAAATATAGTTGGTCAACTAAGCAACTCCCATTATATAATTCCTGTGTTGTTTTATGAGCATATGTTGAGTGTATGTTATGTAAAAGAAATTTTCTTGGTGTTTGCATGTTGTATATTATATAATTATTCTTACTTTTTTTTCATTGTAGAAAGCGGTTTTGTAATGCTTAATGCTGGCACTTTTTGGACCGATCTTTTTGTCCGGCATTTTTTGTTTCCACCTGGTGATGGCGTGGATCGAGACGATTTGATTTTCTTCGTCCGCAAGAGACCGAAAAAGAGTGGTCCACGATACATTCCACAATTTGAAGTAAATGGGATTATGTTGAATTTCATAAATACAATATGAATTAAGTAGCATGCAAAGTTGCAAATCCAGAAATTACAAATAAAATCCTTTTCAGACGGTCATAGAAGTCTTCAGGAAAGATTCCAAAAAACTTCCCATAGGTGATCCCGATGTTGATTGGGAAGAAACTGTGTACCTGAACCTAATTGTACAACAGGTAAGAGTTGTCGACTCCACAGGCCCTGTCGAGATGGTTGCACGCGTAATTCCTCTCGATCCTATAATGCGAAGTTCGCTACAGATCTAAGTCGGTCATGGGCAAATTCCCCGAGTAGCGATTATTCCAGATGAGTTTAGACAGGGGACATTAAAAAAAATGCAAAATTCCCAGGTATAGATTGTTCATTAAAGTTCATCCTCTGGCGTTGATAGTTAGCCCTCGTATGAAGAAATAAACCAATATTTAAAACTAACTAATAAACATACAAGACTTGGAGATATGATAAAATTCCTATTGATGTTTGTGCAATAAATTATAAACAAGTTCTTGTTTTCGTGATGTGTTCGCAAGTACTAGTGTTCGCAAGTACAGTTTAAGTAATTCACTGCACCTCTGGTAAGAGGAATTTAAAAAAAATTGTTTTCTTGCAGTTTGAATACACTTTGACTGTTGCTATTTGTACAAGGACAAGCTCGAAAGACCTGCAAATTCTCAGAAGACATTCTAAGGTCAGCTATGTGTCATTTGACGTTTGATAAATTGTATCACTTCATTTGCTCATCTATTGGTTTTCCCTTTTTAGAAAGTGTATTCTTCGCCAAGCAGGCGGCAAATGCAACATAAAGGAGAAACCGAGGAGATAACTTATCCTAATATTTTCTTTATGATTGACAATTTTGATGAGGTAGGCATACTGCATCATGATGTTTCTCCAAATTGAATTTCGTCTTTTGGGTTCTATTTTGTTGTCCGTGATGTGCATGATTCTCATTACCCGATTCTCGTATTTCTAACAAAATCGCAGCTCACAAATCTTTGAACAATCTTTGTTAGAGTTGTCTACATGGTTCTTCTCTGTAGGTATTCTCCGATATCATTGTTCGTGATGGAGAAATGGTGTGCGTGGAACTAGTCGCTGGCGATAAAGAAGGCTCCATTCAGGGTGTTATCTTCCAAGGCTCCATTCATTATGATGCTTTAAAGCGAGTTTACGATGCTCGAGTAAGGTTTTAGCGCTTAATTCTTGTTTTAAAAGGATCCTATTCTGCACTTACTAATAATAATCAAGTTGTTATGTATAATGCGAGTACGAGAGTTTGCACTTAAAGTAAATGTATATGCAGGTTACCTTGAAATTTTCTGGCAAGAAATATTCATTAACGTGTGCAGGCCTGCTTCATCTTAAAACAGTTATTTTATAATAATTCATTTTATGAGTATTTGCACTTTACGAGGATAATATTGTTTCAGAGAAATTATTTTAGTCGGAGGGAAAAGATTAATGTTATTTCCAGTAACGTGTCTGACAGCTTGCCTTTCTAAATTACACTGAATTAGAGTTTTTAAAGTAACCACTGTTATGTCTGTTACAAGATAATGCTCGACTATTTATCGGATTTATGACCAATGATGTTGTTTGCTAAGATTTGAAAGCTGAACATTTAATTGGCGAGATGTTAAATATTTAAATATTAATTTCCAGACTAGTCTGACTACCAAAGTAGCGCAGCGCATGTCCATGGGCTGGTTCCAAGGGCAACAGCGAATGGAATTTGTAAGAATGAAAGGTCCTCAAGGTAGGGGACATGCTGAAATGGCCGTCAGCAAGCAAAAAGGATCGGGTGTCGAAACGCCTACTTCCGAACCTGGATTTTGCTTAACAGATCTGGATTGGGATGACGATCCAGAGGTGGGTTTCTTTAATTTGTGTTACAGTAAAGTTTTCAGGAAAGTTTTGCTTATACCAAACTTTTGCATCTATTCAGGATTACCCTTACATGCAAAGGAGGATGAGTGACCCTAGTTCAAACATTACGAATTTCGTAAGAGGCGGGCGACCTAAAGGCCCTTCGGAAGCGGAAAAATCTCGATCTGAGAATGAAGGCTTGGATTCGTATGCTAATGGGTATAACGAGATAGAAGCAGGAGACCTTAGGGATGGTGAGTACAACGCATTTGAGTCTAATTTTGTTAGTACGATAAACGATAAACATTTACATATTTAAGACAAAAACAACCAGTTTACGATCGTAATTTTTCTGTAAGGGCATTAAAGTTGTTTGTATTTTCTTATATAGCGATAACATTATTTGGAGCAATCTTAAGATGTTATGATATAATAAGAGTGAATTGAAAGTGACCCATGACATATTTAGAAAAATGTTACAAATTGTCACAAACAGTATTGAGGCATTTTACTTGTCTCACTGTTGAAAGACCTTTGTTCAATGCTTGTTTAACAATCCTGATTGCTGCTTCTGAAAAAGTGCAATTGCCTTCTAAAAGTCGGCGTAAAATGCAAAACTGCAGCTTTTCAGTTGTTCAACTTGGCAAAAATGTGAAAGTTACACAGCGAGAGGCGTGACATGACAACGGCATTTCTGTGATGGCATTAGCCTTATGGAGTCACACATTGTTATACAACAAGATGACACCCTCAACAATAATCCACGTTACTTGTTCCTGGTTGCTAGATGCCATCGTTCCAGAACAATAATGAGCAGTAATTGTAGTCTACCACGCTCATAATATTCGACCAGTGTTTACAAAAAAATGTCAGTCCGCCTTTCCAGCAGCGATGACATTGTTTGTCAATATTGTGCCTCAATATTGGTAATGTTTTATGATATATGTTCCTAAATAATCGCCTTGGCTTGCTTTCATTTGACTCATAATCCTGTATGTGTTGTGATAAAGGGGTTCGATATGGTATGGAATCATACATTTTTACAGTTTAACTTTGGAGTTCTTAAGATTAATATTTTTTTATTTGTTTATTTTGAAAAGGGTAAGCAATGACTACTGAGTGCTAATGATGTATATCGATGTACATTGTTATTATTATTTTTTTTTTTCATTTTTAATTTTGTTTCAATTAATTTGCATGTTGTTGTTTTTTTTCCTTTATTGTTTTTTTTTGTGGGCTAAGTAGCTTCGTCAAAAAATGCCATGCAAGCAAAAGGAAATGCAAAAGCTAAAATAGCTAGAGAAATTCCTAGGCTTAATAAACAGCAATGTATGAACAAACAAATTCCAAAGAAGACAATGGAGTCATCTAAAAAAAACACAGGTTGGTAAATAATGTCATTTTCAAATGCAAAATTTCAAAATATAGAGCATTAACAGCTATTAAATGTTTCATTGTTTACATAAAAATGCGTAACCCATTATTTAATACATTTTTGTCAAGTATACCACGCCGCTTGATGTGTAATTGTTAGCAATTCACACGGATCATATTTTCTTTTTGCTTTTGTCGTTCTGATTGTTTGATTTTTTTTTTTTTTGCATGCATAGAATTGGATGATACCACATACAATCGCTTGTGGATGACCAAAGGTTTTAACCAAGCTTACCATTTCTGGAAAGAATCTCGTCGTGCTCAGTCCACACCCCTTAACGCATACCTGACATACGTCACCTTGCCTTGGCACCAAATAATTGCTGACTTACTGGAGTATCGGCAGCAGCCTGTTTTGACTTTTTAGGACCAAAGCGTGAAAGCGCATTTGTCCTTAATCCAAAATCCCTGTACGCTTCAGTCGAATTCTCAAGTGCGCCATTCACGAGGACCAGATCCTATGGACGTTTCTAGTATTGGACCACTCATCCTGCCTTCCATTTAGGAGGACACTACTCATTTAATGGAAATCAAGTTGGTTCACAAATATTTGATATATTTTTGTTCCAGTCATTGTGGGTCCCAAACTATATTGTGTTGTGACAAATTCCAAAGAAAACGTAGAGTAGAAAAGTATCGTTTACATTTTTTACATTAGAGTTGATTGTTAAACTTTATTTTTTACACTCATGGGCATTAGAAGGGGATAACGTGCATGAGGCAGTGGATTTTCTACATTGAAAATCTTTGCATTTTGTCTATATCCTCGTCTCTTATAATAGGCTAATATAAATAAAAATAAAAATTGAAACAATGATTTTAGAAATTGAGTGATCTATTTTTATACTTTTAAATCCACTCGAGGCTATGTGCAAATCAATCCGACATGGTCGTATATTGCGAATAACTTGGATAGCTATCGATTAAAATAGGGATTTTGATTGTGGATTAATCCTATTCCCATAGAATTCCAAAATTCCTAGTATTGTAAACAAATTCATCACAATTCATGATTATTCCGTAATTAAGTGGCTACATTTGCCTTCATCCTGATAAATGTATTATGATGGGTATGTTGTCCACAGCATTTTAAAAGTTGAAAATTAAATTTATACAGAAATTTCTGTTTTAATTTACGCAACTGTTATATTAAGGTTTATACAATAATATAGGCATTGTGTCCCAAAATTTACACAAGACCTGGAAAAAGGAATTTCCTGCAGCTTAACATTTTAATTCTTTTCATATCTTCAAGTGGTTGTTTCCATTTATAATAAGACAGCGAGATGAATAAATTGTTGAGAATTGTATAAACATTAATCTCGCTTTCTTATTATGTAGCATAGAAAACGATTTTTCATCTTTTAAATTCAGCAATTCTAAAATAATGAAGATAATAAGACGATCACAAATCCTATTCCAACATTACAAACTAATATGTGTGCATATTAAAAACAAAACTAATCAAACAATTTATATTACGGTTTCCAATTTTTTCTTTGCACAAATAATTCCAAAAACCAACTAATAAAATGTAAGGCTTTTTTATTTTCTATGGAAATGTGGAATAAATACTTCATATTACCAATAATGTTAATAATGCAAGTACAGTTTTTAAAACTGCTATAATGGTAGGCACTTGAGACTTTATTATCCTTATATGGACATTTTAATGGGAATGGCTCCTCATTATTACAACAACAACAACAACAACAAAATAATTCCCCAATTATCGTTTAAAAAGTAAGCAAATATAGAAGACTCAAGAATCAAACAAGAAAGTAGAAAAGTTGAAAGTTTTTTTTTGGTTTTTTCATCAGTTTCACTCTTTCCTTGTACATACAAGAATAGAAACAGGAACATTTTTCAAATTGCAAAAAAAAAAAATTGATCAATAGGCAGATAAATCATTCCACGTAGTAAGGAAAGAAATCTGAACAAAAATTAATTTGGTAAATCAAAATTATAATCAGGAGCTTCCCCTCAAAACCTAACGATCTTATCATTTGTCTCCCTCAAAAACTGCAGCGGGTAGTGTTCCTTTTCAAAACAAAAGCGATGAAATTATTCCAGTAGGACGTTTTCATCTAAATTTAATAACATTTGAGAAGCGACGTATGCTTCTAATAGATTTACCCTGAAATCTATTATAAAGTGTTCATCAATGCTTTCATCAGTAATGTTTTCTGGGTATTGCACCATCTGTAACATAAGTTTGTACACATATTAATGTTAGTGCGTTTCTACATAATGTATATTGAGATTCCTTAGTTATTCCAAAATTAAATGTACCACACGTTCAACCAAAGCTATGCAAACCAATTTTTAAAAATAAGGTTTTAAAATATTTCTACAGATAGTAACCATACCTCATTATTTAGGGGTCTAACGTTGTTCTCTATATCGTAGTCTAGTATATTGTTCTCAAAGACTTTTTGCGTTTCAAAAAAGGCTGAATTGTTTGTTGGAAACTTCCCATAATTTTCTAAAAGACTCTCCACTAGAACAATTAAAAGTTTGTGATTAATCAAAAAAAAAAACTTTTCCAGCACGGGAAGACAATAAGCATTCTCTTACCGATGCATTCAAGTACATTAAACGTTATTAGCATAAGTCTTTGCACGTCCAAATCATCTGGCAATGGAACATGGCAATCTTCTTGGTTATGAATGATTGCAAAATAGATAATAACATTTCTATTTTCATCAGTAAGATTAGCCCATTTCTGCAAAATATAAATAAATGATAATAACCATGAAACGTGATAATTGTGTTGAATCTATATTTGTGCAAAGTGGTGCTATCAAGTTTCTAACATCAAAAATGTGTATCAGCTCGTGTTGAAAATCAGCATGTGGACGTTTTTGTAAAATTTTATCCAGCATTTTTTCGAAAAACTGCAGAAACCTGCAAAGCATATGTATATAGATGTATATATATGAGAAATGTCTTATGTCAACTAAAATTGGGTATAATTAGGAGATATTAGGAGCAATATGTTACCCTTGAACATGTAAAGCTTCATCAAATGCTGGAATATTCTCGTTATTGCATATTTGAGGTAACAGATCTTCAGAACATCTGCAATTTCCCTCAATGAATTTTCTGAAACAAGTATAATGAAGGACTAGGCGGGACACTTTAATTAATACTTAAATTGCTAACTAATATTATTATTATTATGCAAATTAATATTATATTTGGAGATGGGTTCCCGATGTAGAATCTCTGTACAAATACTGTAATTGGTACAGTATAAAATCTGGTTTATAATATATTGCACTATTATATTCACAAATTGTATGGTATTAAAATTTAAAACACGTTCTATACTTATGTAAAATAAATAGAAAAAAATAAAAAATAGTATATTTATTACTTGAAATTTTATTCTTTTCTTATCAGATCTCTGATAAGCGGAATAAGATGTAATATTTGGTGAAGGAAATCCATAATTATTTGTTTAATATAATGCATTTAATCTGTATCGTTTTCCATGTCTGAAGTATACCGTCTACAAACTAAATTATCCTACCTGTGAATTTCGCCATTGGATTCTTTTGAATTACTTTCTTCGGACATTTTTATCACTGTCAAAAAATGGAATGATTTGTTATCACCAAATATAAGAGACATGCTTTTATGTAATGTGAAATCGGAAGAGATGTATCACAGTAACATCATCTAACTGTTCTTATATAATACTTTGTTACTATCAAATGTGGATACTTTGGGGCCAGTTTCTGGTATTTTTTTGGATTTCTGAAAAAATGTTCAATATTTACGACCCGAAACTGGCCAGGTCAAATAGATCGAATCAACCTTCCTCTTTCATAATATTGCATAATTTTTACTGTCGGATTAACAGGTCCATGTTTGTCCCAAAGTTCATCATGTGGATAACTTTGGACCAGTGGCCATGTATGACGTTCATATAACGAATATTTCCATAATGTATGCAATACCGGGAATTATAGTTATGCTTATTTAAATATAAGAAATGTAACTACTGTATCATATAAGTTAACATGATCATCCATCTATTTCATGCACGAACAAATCCATCAGAGTTCGAAAATTCTGATTCAGCAAAGAACGAGTTGTTCTAAAAATCTGTTAGCATTAAATGGATTTTTTATTGTTTAAGTTTCCTAAGGTTAGATGTTTTATATAAGCACAGCTAAAACTATCACCTTCAATAAACTTTTCTGCTAACTTCTTGTTTGCTTACTGAGAAGTACCGATGCTATCAAACGCCTTCTTCAAATTCTGTCGTTGAACTGGCGAATGGAAGGTTTTCATATAGCGCACGCGCCTATTCGTTAACATTGGTTGCCATGGTAACCGTCGAACCGAATTACCTTTGACAACATCCTTGACTACTACGCTGGGCGGATGTACCAAGAGGAGGGTAAGAGAAGGCCATACCCTTCGGGGAATTAAAAGTATGGTTCAGTGAGTTTTGCGTACTAAATGGAGACTATTTTAAATTATTGATTGATTGTACAGTATAAGCTGGTTATAATTTAACAATTCATCCTGACTCGCTATAATGTCTAACTCGATCATTCCACCCCATTCACAGGTATTGAACCTCAATATTAGAATTTTTAAAAAAATGACCGAAAGCTTTAAAAAATAGATAACTGTTCGTACTGTGCGCATGCATGGTTCTTCCGTTCCCACCATTAAAGTTAAGGTAAGTATAAAGACGTTGGCATGCGAAATCTGTCTAATATTAGAGAGATTGAGCCAGCCAACTGGGGAAGAACCACGCATGCGCACTCATGACGTTCAGTTATGTAGTTCATTAGGTAGTTCGGTCCGTGGCTTCTCTCTTCCCGCCTCTAACGTTAAGGTTAACGTTAAGGCGTTGGCTGGCTCAATCTCTCTATTAATTGGTAGCTATAGGACGAACTTTTTTATTATTGTTTTTCCTTTATGTATTTCTACAAGTAAGCAATATGTATTTGTACTTTTTATATAATGTATCATGTATACTATAACTGTAGGTCGGCCTTTTAAATATATTTTTTACTCTGATTGTAAAGTATGTTTAGTAGACTATTCCTGTGATATTATGAACATTAGATAAATTTAGCCACCCAACGTGAGCATACGACCTTTATACTGATCTTACATGGAACTTTCGGGAAGGGAGGAGCATTGATTTGAACTAACTTGAACGTCATGAGCATATTTCAAACGATTTTATGCAAATTCGTTTTTAGTTTCAATCAATGCTTCTCCCTTTCCGGAAGTTCCATCTAAGATCAGTATAAATGTCGTATGCTCACGTTGAGTGCCTAAATTTCTCTGTTTTTATGCGTTATTTCATGGAGCGACTCCCCAAGTCCCCACCTGAATAGACAATTTGAGCACGTGCCAACGGTTTTATACTCACCTTAACGTATTAGGCGGGAAGGAAAGAACCACGCATGCGTACTCATGACGTTCAGTTAGTTCATTGGGTAGTTGAGTGCGTGGCTCCTCCCTTCCCGCCTCTAACGTTAAGGTGACTCATGCTCAAACTGTCTATTATCTAATCTGAAGATTTTCCGAAACCACATATGCTTGGCAAAGCTGTCAGACAGAACCATGCATGAAATATGGAAACGTAATGTAATTTCCAATGTATTAATTGATTTCAGAGCATCATTAAATGCCTGGAGCTAGGTCTCCCTCGACCTGAAAATGAACTGCCCTTTCCGCCCCTGCAATGTTGACGCGCCTGTGACGTCACCGTATTGAACCGAACAGCCATTGACGTGTTCTTTATTGGTGAGCTAGCGATTGCAGGTGGTTGCTTGTGTTTGTTTTGCAGTTTCTCGCTTCCACAATTTTTTTTCCAAAAACATCACGAGAACGAAAAATGGTAATGGTGAACGAGGAAGAGATTATTTTTGGGCAAGATGATAACGTAGACGACGTTTTAAGGCTAGACAGATAGGAAGAAAAAGCTTCATGAAAATCGAGCCGACCTATCCGTTGAAGGGAACAGCAGCAGGCTGCTGGAAAGGAAAGCCACATTTCAAGGCGCAATACATAAGGTAATAATAGCTTGACTTATTTTTACGCCGTATTTTATTGACTCTTTAATGTAGCGTTCTAATAATGCACCTTTTAGTTCAGTCTTTGAATCTTCCAATCAATATATGCTAATTTACACAAATCAACGGATTCAATCTTAAATTGCTACGAAACGTGACCAAAATATTTTCAGCTGTTTTTTCCTTCCCCCCCCCAATTTACCAACCTGTTATGTGCAAGTACTATGTGTGTTCGTGTATATTTTCAATTTGGACGAATTTCGTTTCAAATTTGTGTGCTTTTAGAAATAAGCCTCGATTTAATTGATTAGTTTTAAGCTCTCGAAAGCGAGAATAAGACCAGACGCGTAGTGGCGATTTTTTTTCGTGGCTGATTAAACTATTTAATCACCATAAAATTGGTTATCGTTTTTGTAAGGTGTGCACTGGCCAGTAAATAGTTGATGTAAATTTTGCAGTAGGCCTACAACATTTCATTGAAATTGCGAACGATAAAATAGTCGCCAGAGCACATGCACCGACATGCTTATATTTTCACTTACAACTATTTAATCACCGCGTTTTAATTTTTTAGTTGCCTCGATTAAAAAAATTACTGGCGTGCTAAGCTCAATTGCAAATATCGCTTTCTATTTTGGTGATTAAAAAATTGCCTAGAAAAAGTTGCCGGTGCGTGCCTAGTTTTGTTTGCTCGAAAGACTGACACGTCGTGCTTATTAATTGCTTTATCTATCACGTGTATCAGGTCAGTTCATGTTCACAGCGACATTTAATTTAGTTAATTTTTTACTGTATAAACACATTGTTTGTGTACTGAATCCAATTCAGTTTCTAGCTGTTAACCACAGTGACGTTGGTATGAAAGATTTTTATAGGAAATTTCATCTAGATTCAGTCATATTCAATTTCGTTATTCAGTCACCAGATTCATTTAATCTTGCATGGATTTGTTGCTAGGTTTGGCACATTTTAGATTAATTTCTTGCCGACAATTGAAATGGTTAGTTTTGTAGATCACAAATTCTTTATTTTTGCTATGTTTAATTTATCGAGGATTAATTAATCGAAGATTCTGGTTTGAAATTTTTGGAAATCGCCAGCAACTCAGCTTTAAAAATCCCTAATCCAGATGTCAAAATCTGTAAAGAAATGAACATCAGGTTCATTTTTAGACCAGGAATTCGCTTGTTTATAAAGCTTCCATTTAACGTATTCATAAGAATATTTTATTTAAAATCTGCTCTAAATTGTGATTAATGTAATTCTTATTTAATGACAAATATTCAGCTTACATGGCATATTGATATGCCACTTGTCATAAGTGATAATCAATATAATGATTACATTGTACAATGATTATCAATGATTATCATTGTAAATTTAGATCGATATGTAATTTTAAATATGTGAAGTACAATTATACAAAAATCACATTATTTTCTCATTCCACTTTTCTTCTTGGCGCCTTTGAACCTAACCTTTGAACCTTCACAAAAGCTACCACTTCAATGTTGATGCCATAACTTAATGCAATAATAACTCCCATAGGTCTGGTTGTCCAGATCGCTTAAGTGATTTTCATGGTAATACGTTTTTAAATACATACTAAATAGAGAGTTTGAGCCATTCAACATTAACGAAACGATAATGGTAACGATAACGAGAAACAGCGCTGGCGGACTGGAATGTCAAGGATTCCAATGACATTCCGGACTTCCCGCGCTGTTTCTCGTTAACGTTATCGTTATCGTTTCGTTTGCGTTGGATGGCTCAAACTCTCTAATAGAGTTTGAGCCATCCGAACGTCTCAAACTCTCTATTGTCTCCGAGACGAAACTTTAACGTTTTAACTAGAATTCTGTATCGATTTTGGCATGGAATGCAAAAATGCCGTATATTGGGTAAGGTCATAAATTTTGCTTTATCTCGTTTTCTCTTTTAAATCCTTCCTGGAAGCACCAGAGCCTAGAAAATCAGAGCTTAGAAAATGCTAAACGGTTAAAGAATCGATCCATCGAATGTCTGGTGGCGAAGGCACAGATTCTCAAACCAAATGGCTAGGGAAAACAAGATCATATTACAAACGCACTGTTTGTTCACTGCTCTATACTTTAATCCTTAATTATCTTGATTGCATTGTAAAACATAAATATTTATCCAGACATCTCGAGTCGTGTTGAGACTAATACTTACAGTTTGTGCACATAGTCATGAGTATTATTCTAAGACACATTGTTATAAGCTTCGTTTTGGTACTATTCCTTTAATATTATTGCATTAGTTTATATCATACATACGAGTCTATAAAGTGTGTGTACTATACTGTAGTTTAAAATATGTTGCATTTCCCCCTGGATGAAGACCTGGTTTTACAGGGATATGAACTCTTGACATTAAAGTTGGCTCAGTTTAGATACAGAGTCACATAATGTGGCATTTTAGAATTTAATAGTGTATTATCCTATAAGTCATGAAAAACCGTGGCCACAAAAATTTATATTGCTTTCTGGTGGATATAGGTCCCATTTTACGTAGGTGTAATTCTGCCCTTGATGGCAGCAATTGCAATTTTAAGGTAAATTACAGGAGTTTTATTGGTGTGAGCAAAATGCCACTTATTTTACCTCTTCACCTCCTAGCTTAGCGTTCGCAATAGGGTTCCTTAAGAAGATGGGAAATAGGCTGAAAGTTGAGATGGAGGTTTTATACAATTCTTACCAGGTTTTCGTCTTCTGTGAAGCCTGAAGGTTGAGATGGAGACTATGGCAATTACTTCAGCAAGGCTTTTCCAACAGAGCTCTTATACAAATTGGGATGCTAGCTTCCCTGGATGCCTTATTATTATTATTTTTTTTGATAGAATATCCTTATAAAAGATGTTCCATTATGTTTAAAATTTTGATGACAACGCCATATCTCATGCTGATTCTATTGCAGTATCATATTCAGTAAATATGATTCTCCTTATGTTTATGCGATAACACCATATATATATTTAGGATTTAGACATGGATGCACAGTAGGTTTATAGAAAACACCATCCTAAAGTATCGTACAAATCAAAACTAACCATTTGCAGAAATGATGTGTGTGACACTTTTGAGATGTGTTCAATCTTATTTCTATTTTTCCTGACATACCTGGATTACTTATTCCCTCTGAGAGCGAAAACCGGCCTTCAAGCGACATGAAGTAAATCGCCTCTGAATCCCCAAAGCTTTAACTTGTCCTCTATAGATCCACAAGATGGAATTGTTAAGTGATTTTCGGTTATTTGGCACTTTTGCCTATTTTGCAGTGAATCGTTAGAATGTTGGATTGTAGATGTGTTACACAAGCACACAATTTTGGACTTGTATGAATATACAAAATCTGACCATTCATTTTTTCCTACTGGGGCCGAGAAACAAAACATTGCAAAGGGATACTGCGGTATCTACTCGTGTGTATATATATATATATATATATATATATATATACACACACAGGGTTGCCACTGACCTGCAAATTCAGGCAAATGAAAAATAGTCAGGCAAAGTCAGGCAATTTGAGCTCAAGTCAGGCAAAGTAAGGAAAAATTGAGAAAGTGTAAAAATTAGCAAAAATATGTATAGATTCAAATGTGATGTGTACCAAATAGTCAATCTTATTTAAGATGCTATGGTACAGAATTTATGCAATAAATGTTTGGTTTATTTTGATCATTTGTGTTAAATGTAGTTTTTGTCAGATCACCAAGTAATGTACAAGTTAGAAAAGTTCCATTTTCAGGTCAGGCAAAGTCAGGCAAGTCTATTGTTTTAGTCAGGCAAAGTCAGGCAAAATCAGGCAAGACAGTTTTGAAATATCGGTGGCAACCGACATATATATATAGCACGTATATGTTGCAGTTCCTTATCATATGATGAGACTAACATATGCAACTGATCTGAGCCAAAATAGTATAATAAATATCATTATTAAAATCATCAGTATTAATAATGATATTTATTATACCATTTTGACTAAGATCAGTTGACTATATATATATTATTGCAACAATTTAACGATAGTTTATATTTTTTTGTATGATAATATATTGTAGTTTTATTATAATTTTATTTGAACAAAGTTTTTGCCTAACCTACCCTGACCTAAGCAAATTATCGGTGAGATGGTATGTCGGCGAAACGGCCGGTTGTCGGCAAAGTGGGACGATTGCTCGTTCAGTGCTGCTCAATATGACGACTTTCAGAATAATGCTTCTGAACATCAATTATTGATTACAGCTCCGGATGAAATCCTAGTTTTCTATATATAGCCTATTGTATAAAATAGGGTAACCTCATTTTTCACCAATAGTCATACAAATGTGAGATACAATGCAACCACCATGCTAACCAGTGCTATAAAAGAAACATTCAGTATAAGCAGTTTCCTATACGTAAATTGATCTTTTGCTATTTAAAAAAAAACATCAGAGAGAATTTCGCTTATATATATGGTTCAACAGTGAATGTTGATGAAAGTAAAGCCAGAGGAGCGTAGCTGCGTATAATAGAAATCTTAACGAGATAAGAATTGTACAGGAGTCTGGGTCCATTACGACGCTTTTGGAATTAACAGTGGGAACGAAAAATTGAAAGATATAGCCTTAGGGCTCATTCAAAAAGGACGTCCCCGAAATTCCTTCAAAATTGTTTCCCACCCCCCAATCTTACCCCCTATCAAAGTATTTTTCAAGTTCATGATTCAAGTACATTTGGGACTAGGCACACATTTCTTCTGGTGTCCCTTTCCCCTTTCACTGAACTTAATTAGACAGAAAAACTAAAAATTAAAAAAATAACATCATTAGTGGACGTCCAAAATGGCTTCCCCCTCCCTCCCCCTGTTTACATGGTGTCCACTTGCCAACAGACCCCTACCACCCTCTTGAGGACGTCCTGTTTTGAATGGCCCCTTAATTGGCTGAAAGAATATTTTTGTAACTCTGAAGCAAATTTTGTTGCCTGAAATGGGAGGAGCAACATTGGGTTAATGTTGTCAGTAAACTATTGAGACCATACTTTAAAGATATGAAATTACTGTTATGCTGCTTTACAATACATTTTCTATAACCACGTTGCACAAAGTCTGGTCTCAAACACCCTCGGAGTGCTCCGAAACATTTCAACGAAGTCCGTAGTGCTAAAATGAATAGTGTACGAATTGTTTATCATGAACAAGGTGTCAGTTTCTATCATGTCTTAGGCTTATTATATAATTTTTTAAGAAAATTTGGCTGCTACGATTCAAATAAACAAAAGCTCTATGAGGTCCTTAATAATTGTTAAGGGTGAAAGGGATCCTGAGTCCTAATAAGTCATACAATGGATATATTTGTGTTCTGCATTCCTAAATGTTGTAAAATTCCATAAATGCCACCTAAAACCTCAATATTAATTGCTAGAATAAAGAATAATCACAGGTATTTGTGATTGCGTCAGAAACATTGTCCATGTCAGTGGTGAAATCCTTTCATTTTAAATTCCGGAAGATTACAGATGAAATTGCGGTAGAAGATGCGACATTTCTAAAAATAGTTATTGAGTAGGTTGCATTTTGTTGATCTGACTACGTGTCTTTTTTTAGATCATACAAGTGCATTTCATCTCTGTAATTGAAAAATCAGCCAAAGGAGTGACGTCATTTCAGTACGCTGCCTGCATTTTTTTTTGTAATAGGGGCCCAGTGCATAGTTTGTAAACGTCACAATTCACATCCTGGCTTTATGGATGAAAATTGTGTTTATTTGTGACAAATTTGCATTATCATATGCAAAATACTGCGTTATCATTTCAAGTGACTGGTGCAATTTTAATGGTGTCTTGGTAGCTTCTATGCCATATATATGATCAACGTTATATTGTAGATGTTGACTTAATATATTAGAGAGTTTGAGCTATCCAACGTTAACGAAACGATAACGAGAAACAGCGCGGGCTGCCCAGAATGGCATAGGAATGCCATGCTTCGCATAGGGGAGTCCTTGACATTCCGGGTCGCCAGCGCTGTTTCCCGTTATCGTTACCGTTATCGATTCGTTAACGTTGGATGGTTCAAATTCTCTATTACCATTTCTGTTCTGCAACTATTTTTATCTAAAATTATAATTTCAAAATTTGCATATTTTTAGACTTAAGAGGAAATTTTTCCCGCTAGACCTTTGACGTTACAACGATGCCAAGTCAAGTTGCTACCTAAAGTTCTGAAAGTTTAACGCTGTGTCATTAATAGAGAGATTAGAGAGTTTGAGCCATCCAACGTTAACGAAACGATAACGGTAGCGACAGCGAGAAACAACGCGGGAAGTCCGGAATGTCAAGAACTACCCTATGCGAAGCATGACATTCCAATGACATTCCGGACTTTCCGCGCTGTTTCTCGTTAACGTTACTGTTATCGTTTTGTTAACGTTGGATGGTTCAAGCTCTCTATTAAGTCAGCCAACGCCTTAACGTTAGCCTTAACGTTAGAGACGAGAAGGGAGGAGCCACGGACTGAACTACCCAATGAACTAACTACAGGTCGTGAATGCGCATGCGTGGTTCTTCCCTTTCCCACCTCTAACGTTAAGGTTAACGTTAAGGCGTTGGCAGGCTCAATAGAAAGTTTGAGCCAGTCAACGTTAACTATAATCAACGTTAACTATACCGAGAAATAACGCTGGCGGCCCGGAATGTCAAGGACTACCCTATGCGAAGCATGGCATTCCAATGCCATTCCGGGCCGCCAGAACTGTTTCTCGTTATCGCTAACGTTGGCTGGCTCAAACTCTCTATTAACAACTATTAAAAACTGTTTAAATTTAAATAACAAAAATTAAATATGCAAATTCACTGTAAACGTATGACTATACCACTTGATATACTATACATATAAGAAGAGACTAGTTTACAGGGTGTGTCAGACCTCGCGCTACTGCTATCACAGGTGATAAGATTGTGGTTAAACGACTTCTTACCCACCCTGTATATGGTGAAAAAGTTGATGCTTTACGTGAGTAAGGAATAAGCATATTGTATTGGTGACCTCGTGTTAAAACTAATTTTGTTCGTTCAAGCGAGGTTTCACCATACACCACAAAGTAAACTTCGTTTTCTAGTTAATATTGACTTAAATTATTATGACATTATCGTTGTTATTTTTATTATTATGTAATGAATTTATAGTTAGCATTTGTATGTTTCTAAAATAGTTGGGAATGTGCGAGATAGCCTAAATTTAACTATGCAATTTAAATATCATCTATTTTATACTGTTGTTTTTTTCAAAATATTTCGTCGCAATTTTTCTGTAGAATATTAATTCACTAAATGTATGCTTATTAAAAACTGAATTGCAAGCATAATATCAGATACTGTGCAGTTGTGAATAAATATTAGGTAATATTTCGCAAATTCCCTATTTAATGTTTGTTATTTTTTTGCCATTATTCATAAAGCAAATAATGCACAATCTTGTTTATTACATGTAAATGATGAATGAATTTGATATGTAAATATGTTGAATATATTTTTGATAATGACATTGGAAGGGTACATTTCATTAACCTAAATTTATAACACGTTGAATGTACATTTGTAGCAAATTTATATGTTAGCAAATACATTAACAAGGGATAAAAATAAAGTTAATTCAAATTTATTCTACAGTGTGTATTTACTATTTTAATTCCAAAATCAAACTAATATCAAATGCATCGAAAAAACAATTTCATAACAACATGAGATGTGCATTCTATGCAATATGAACTTGTTAAAATATCAATTGTGTAGAGATTTAAAATGACTTTTTCCCTTGATTTGCTTGAGTCGTAATGGTCAACTAATTATGTATTTCTCTTAATATGTTGCAGAGATGATGTAACACACCGAAACAAGCCTTCATTATTTGAAATTCAGTTTCTCAATGGGTAAGTTTGATGTACTAATTAGTTCACTCAAAATAAATTATTTATGGTTTGAATTGTAATTTTTGATTTTGTATTTCTAGTGCCGTGTTATCGACAGCAGTTGATCTTAAATATGTAGGATTACTTTTGAAGCAGGTTGTTTTATAATTGAAAAACTAAGCGTAATTTTTTAATTTTTTAAAATTATTTATTACGTTAAGCGTTAATGAACATAGTGTCCCTATTATGTACGTACCAGAAATGCTCCATTCCAATTTATCTGGTTCATTCGGTTTTCCACAAACATGGCAGCTTTTTTCCTACAAGTACCTAAGAGAAGTAATTTTTGCATCATTACTTAATTATTTAAGAATTTATTGCTAATATTAATATGAAAAATAGGAAACATGGATGAATTTTATGATGTTGAAGTATAAAATGGAATCTTTTTTGGAAGTTGTATGATAGATTTTGATTTGATTTCTTTTTTACGAAATTACTACACGTTTATTTGTTGCAAAATTGCATATATTAGTAAATTTAGCAAACTTTTTTAAATAACAACATTACTATTGTTTTTTTATATCTTACTTGCTTTGTCTAAATTATCTATTCATCAGAGCCTTCGAGCAGCATTCAGGGTATTAATTCAAAGCCACATAATCTTCTCAAGTATACGAAAGTATAGTTCATGTAGTTAAATATAAAACCAGATTTTTTAAAAAATTAACCCTAACTCTTAAGAATATCCAAACAAATGGGATTACAGATTGCACTATACGTTTGAAGCCCCATTACACAAAGGACGTAATTTTACAACAGGTTGTTTTGTTGAGTGTCCAATCACATTTTTTTAAATGTTACATTTGGTCTAATACAACTTCTGATACATAATGCGTGTTAAAGTAATGGAATAACCTCGCGAGTGCCCTTAAGTCATAAGGCAGCTATATTTGTTAAAACCTCCATAAGGTGTGCTCGACATATGGCTTATTCCGACTTCCACTTTAGCACCATCTGGTGGCTTTACGCCAAATAGCTCTGCATAAGGTCCATTAATTGATGGGCTAACCCATCAAGAATATATGCCTCATGCTTGGGATTTTTTTATTTAAAGCAATAATGTAGCGAGATTCAATGCAGCTAAATCTCAGGGGTCGAATTCTCGAAAACTTTACAGTTAAAACCATGCAGTAAATCGATTTTTCAGCACGTTTTTATTGAATTTTTATCTCTTAAGGCCCATCCACACATTCCCACCCGACGGTATTTGACAACTTGTTGAATGTACAATGTGATCCAATCTTACCTACAAAAATCAATCAAAATGGGCGGGATTTGGCTGTTTTGATTTAATTTGATTTAGTATAATTTTCGCTCACATTGCAAAACAAAACAGTGCCCGAACATAAATATACAGAATACAGAACATTGATACCTTATCAGCACTAATTTATTTTTAAAAAATCAAAACATTTTGTAATTTATAGACGTTTTCAGCAGAATGCCGTGTTTGAGTAACCAAGTGTTTTTTTTGCATTAAGTTCTACTTAGAATTTACACTATGAACACTCTTCTTTACATTAGTAGCGGAACGATTTTCCAAAGGAGAGCTCTGAAATAAGCCAATCAGAAGGCATTTTGAAATATAAAAGCAAATATCAAAACATTTGCATATGGATACCGATTTACGTAGAACTTAATGCAGCAAGACATAACGGACAGTTTTAGCATGCCACATGTCTTTATATTTACCTTAACTTTAATGGCAGGAAGGGTGAAACCACGCATTGAATTACCCAATGAACTAAATGAACGTAATGAGTGCGAGTGCGCATGTGTGGTTCTTCCCTTCCCGCCATTAAATTTAAGGTATGTGTAACGGCATGCTAAAACTCTCTAAATAGGAAGATTGGGCCAGTCAATTAACGTCTTTATACTGACCTTAAATGTAAGGGCGGGAAGGGAAGAACCACGCATGCGCACTAGTGACGTTCAGTTCATTGGGTAGTTTCCCGCCATTACAATCTCCCTGTTGCTTAAACACAGTATACAAAATTGCGGGCGTTCATTGTTGTTTTCTGATTTGCATTCTGACCTTTGGCCTTATCCAGTAGGTCAACGTGCGCATTTCAGTCCAGTCCAATGTCCATTAAAAGTGCAAACAAAAAATGTCAAAATGAAATTTCTCAATGTTGCTTTTTGTGTAATGTAGTGGGCTGATGTGTATAAGTTGGTGTGTTGTGTGTAATGATGGCATTGCCTTTAAAATTCTCCATTTTTATTCTTGTCCTACGAAAAATGTTTTTTCTAAACGTTTTACTTGAAGATCAATGATGATGGGTTTGGATTTTATACAGTCACATTTTATTACAAATAAGAAAATCGGATTCCTGAATTGAAAACCGTCGTTCTATTTACAAAAATCACGTAAGTTAAAATGGCAACAAATACAAATATCATCCAACAATCGAAAATAAATAGAATAACATTAAATAGTGATAAAAAGCGTTTCTGATTAATTTTCTTGGGCATACTTTGGTTTACAGACGCATCCACTCTCCACCATGACGTAATCCTGTCCCGTTAAAGTCACTGGACCTGTAGAGGAAACATGACAAAAACCGTGAGTAACAACTTCTGGTCGTATGTGTACGGATTAGAATGCACATATTATACTAACCTAGGGGAACTACCAGAAACAAATAAGGCACATAAGTTTGGGTACATCGTCCATGGATGACATCGCATTCACTGGACCTACATCAAAGTAATCGAGAAACTATGTGTTATTCCTTGATCGTGTAAGATAAAGGATATTTCTGACAGTTATACAAAAGTCTTATTACTAACGTGCACGTTTCGAAGATAACTTGTTGCAGAAGATCAGGGAATTTCTGCACGATTGTAACAGGCTCTCCTGATGTTAGCGAGATTCCATACAATGGTGCTGTGGTGTTATATGTTGTTCTACACAAGCGTCCTGATGGACTTTGGCAACTGAAATGAAAATTACAATGTTATTTTCAGCTATTCTGCAGAACAATTCTGTTGCATGTGATAATAGGTATTATGATCACCCTTGTATATTTAAAATATACTTACTTTCTTCTTGTATTGGTAGCTGCTCTTCCAACTTTGGTGTTACCAATCTCGTTTTGGGCATCGTTCGTCACTATCCACGATCTTAACAGTTTGTTACGTACATCGTATGGATCTTCCATTGATCTGCCCTTTCGTAAACTTCCCTTATAAGATTGTACTATTGAACTGATGGCTTGCCTATAAGAAAGATGAGATTATGTCATACATGTTCGATTATTTTATATTATACAATTAACCTTATTTACACACATAACAAAGTATACATACGTGGGGTATTTCAGTCCATTTGGCCCAATGCATTCCGTATCGTCAAAGGCGTCACCCCATGTGAACTGCAGTTTTCCACCCCCTGAATGCCCGCACTGTCTGTGCAAACTTTCAACTGTACAAGTCGAAATCACAAGAACTAGCAGAAGCTGAAGAAAAATCTGCAAAAATGAAAAATTGTTTAGTAAATCAAATTCCACTCTCAGCTACAATCTCATCGTTTTAGGAGCGGTTATTGAGGGAGGGGGTCCAGACCCTTATTTTCTTAAAAGTGCCCCAAAATAAGGAAATTGACTATTTTTTCCCATTAGAACTGTTGAGACTTCATGCAAAACAAGATTAGATTTTCAAAAATGGTAACGTCAATCAATCTCTGTCAATTGCAGAATTTGTGCTAAGTAACCACTTTTAAAAAGTTCACAAATCAGGGAGCTATTTGCAAAATTTTAGAATTGTATGTAGCAAAAAGCTTAGTAAATGTAATAATCTAAATTAAAAAATAACATTTCATTTCCTGACAATACTGAATAAAGTTTCAAATGAGCTCATACCGTTTATATCAAATAGTTTCTGAGATACTAACTTTCCAACACACTGAACAAATTTGGATATGATACCCAAAAACTGTTGGACCTCCCATTGAAAAATCTTGAATAACGATACAGATACAGTAGTACTTTTGTATTGTAAGTAGCTATAAAAATGGTAATTTACCCAGTAATTATACAGTGTTTCGTCTATTGAGCACAACTGCTATTACTTCTATTTTAAAACATCCTGCAGGGTTGTTTAAGGTGGGGCGACCAAGTATTTAGGTGTCAAGGGCAATTAAAGAGGAGCATCAGAGGGCAAAGACCTTTCTGGAAGGTATTGGGAAAATAGGTGCTCGGTGACAAAAGGACCCCTGCTATTGCAAATTCATGTTTCGTTTCTCGCTAATCACAAGTTTTTTCTGGAATTAAATTATGACTACTGGCGATTTTTTCAAGTTATGAGGAAGTTCGTGTATGTTTACTTATTAGTGAAATTCCAATGTATGTTAATGAGGAGCTAGGTCAATAACTCTTAATGGTTGCATGCCTTCTGCCTCGTTAAACTTAATCGATAAATAGACTCGGTTTCGTAAACTAAACCTGTTTTCTTCGCCGATTAATTCGAATTAAACATGGTGCAACCGTCCGGATAAATGCAACCCTTAATTTTATTGCATATGCTTTTAATTAAATTTTTTTCATTTAGGTTTCATGTTTGAAACAGCAATCTTAATGACACGCATAATTTAATCCCTTAAACATCTCCCCCCAAAAACTTCACAGTCTGTACTGCCAAGTTCACGCATCCTTTACTCTCAATGTTTCTTGCCGGCCTTGTGGCCGAGACAGGTGTGCTGGTGTAGGTCATCACGCATGCGTACTTTCTTTGACCATGAGGGATTTCAATCCCTGTTGGTTAAAGAAAAAACCCTTTTATGTTGTACAAATCCATTGTACGTGGAGTCGGAAATGTAGGTTAACACATTAGAGATATTAACAGAGATATAACATATTAGAGAGTTTAAGCCAGCGAACGTTATCGTTATCGTTTCGTTAATGTTGGCTGGCTCAAACTCTCTACTATTGCAGTTTTTAAAATTAAATTTGGGTATGAATTTTGCACCAGTCAAATTTTTGAATGCCAAATGGGATAAAAGTCATATGTGGAGCTTATGCCAAACTTATCACTTTGGCATGTTAATGAGAATCTGTACATATACGTTGACCAGCTTGACCTTAGCTAAACTTAGATTTTGACATAAATTGAATCGCATCATTTTTTAAAAAGAAGAAATTCCTAAATTAAAACATTGGAAGTTTTAAGTTGGGTTAAGTTGGTTTAAGTTAGGCAGCATTTTTTCTATATCATATTGCTCAGTACTTTCTTGAAACTTCCCACAATTTTCTCGGGCAATTATTGTGTTTTTAAACTATCCATTACAAAGCTGAACTTTTTGCTGTAATGCATATGGAAGAAATACCGTATGATTTTTTTTCTATATTGTTCAGCACTTTCTTGAAGCTTCCCACAATTTTCTTTGAAAGTTAATATCCATTTAACAGGTTTTTATTGCAACGTTAAATTTATTTTCTGCACTGCGTATAGACGAAAAAGTAGTCTTTAAAATTCAAAATTTCTCATTTGAACGAAAGTACAGTCGATTCCGCTTAATCTGGACACATCCGGCGGAGGCGTTTTGCCCCGATTAGGCGGCTGCCCAGAATATGCGAAGTTAAAAAATATATACTGTCCAGATTTGTTCTTGACAATTTGGCCCTAATAAATGGCTGCCCGGATTAACCGGTGTCCAGATAAAGCGGAATCCACTGTACTTTAATGTACAAAAACCAGTGAAAAATAACTGAAGTTTCTCAATACATTTTTGTCCCGCAAAAACTAACGAAACAATCATTTTATACCAGTATGCAAGACTACAAATTATTTAAAAAAATATATCTTACCTTGTATAAATCTATTCCGATCATTTTGCGGTGTCAAAGATCAAGGTGTGTGCGTGTTTTCCTAAAAAATTCAAAATTCCAGAGCGAGTGCAGCCCTATCCGATTCAGTTATTCCCCAGTCCTGACAACATCTCCATTAGGAAGCACTTCTCCGTCTGATCCCGAAAGTGAGTGGACTTTTTGGGATGTCCAAAAATGCGTAGGTTCGTGACGCAATTCACCCAGCGTGACCGCAAAGCCCCAGCTAGACCCCTATACCTATTACCTGCCTGGTGTTTTTTTTTTTAAAGCTTAATTCCTCCAGTATTATGATAACCTCGTTCCACTCACTACCTGCTAGGCCTACCCTATGACCGTGGGCCATTACTGCCACCTCTACCACCGGTCGTGTTGCTTCCTACAACCCAAACTCTTCTACCTTTACACGAAACCAATCCGCTTAATTTTATTCTTGCTTTGCCCTCCCTCGCACCTTACTTTTTTTTTTTTCCTCGCTCTTGGTCACGGACAACAAAAAAATTGCCAATAACAAAAAATGCGATAGATGAACAAATCCGTAGAGAAAAATTAGAGAAGCAGAAAAAAAGTTGAAATTTAAAAACACGTTGGCGAGTCCTCCCCTCATTTCCACAATGCGGAAGTACTAGATGTCTTAACATGACCGAGTGCATGCGTATATTAATATTTCGTGCTCGTGAGATCTCCGTTCACTTATTTTCCATGAAAATGAGTTTTTAGATGTTCGTGTTTATGCATACGGTATGGTTGACTTTTCCTTTAACAAATACAATAGAAGCACGTTAGGTTGGTTTTTTGTGTTGTGAAATTTCGTCACGCCATTTTATGGCAATGGGTGTCATTGATATTTACTGTTGTCAAGATTTTTTTTTTATGTTTGATGTTGAAATATTTAATGGCCAATATTTCCTCGTAACTTGTTATAAACCTTTTAAAACGCAGTGATGCCAACTCTATGATGCTGTCTGTACCCCTCCCCCCCATCCAAATCTATTAATCATAAAGGTCCTGTGTGTATTGACCCTCTGGGAGACCCAGGTTCGATTTCTGATCGGGTCGGCTGTTCTGACTATGGTTTTCACGGTTTTCCACAGTTGTTTCCAGGGTAGTTCCTCTAAAAATCGGCCGCGGCCATGCACCTTCCTCTCCTTATTATTCTACTTGCTCTTTCCATTGACTTGTGTGTATTCTGGATATGGGGATATATTCCCGACATTGTTGAGGCCCTCTATGACCTTAGTTGTCTTTGGGTCTCTAAACCCCTCTATCTTCCCTCGTAGACAACATTTCCAGGTAGGTGATTAATTCTCACAAACAAACAATTCCTCCCCCCAAACCACGATGACAAGTGGCCCGCATTAAATATTTTCGCCATTTATTTAAATTCCATTCTAACAATCTGCCTGTAAACCTATCAAAAGTAAGTAAAACAACGAAATTTTGGTGGTAACGTAGACAGGGCTTTAGGGTGTTTCCAAATTACAGTTATCACCATGCAATTTTTTTAATGGATCACACTGTAGTTGTTGAGCATTATAAACATTTGAAAAGACGGCGCCCTATGAGTGGTTACACTTATCAATATTGAAAGAATTACACTGGATTGGCAAATTTGCGCCTTTTAAGTTTGTAAAACGAATATTCCAAAATTATCATAAAAGTTTAAGTTTGTCCTCATTTAGAATTTGGAATTCCTATTCCCTATAAATATGGCTGAGTTCAGAACTTGAAAAGAAATGGTTTGAGCTAATAATAAAAAAGCTCAAAAAATTATTTCGTTTCCTCCTTTGTATTGACCTTAGTGAATCTTTCCTGATTATATTTTCATTTTATTTACATTTAAGAATCCTACCTTTTCGTAGCAGTGGTTTTTTAAACTTCTGGCACTGGCGAACCCCCCCACACATTAAATATTTTGTATTGTAAAGGAACCATAATGCAAAAAATGCACCACATGTCAGACCTTTTAAAATAAAAATGTCAATAAATTACTTATGATGCAATTTAATTTTGATCAAAATTGATATTTTGTAGCTATATTTCATTTTTATTGATTATAATTTTAAAATACGAGGGTATAAAATAAGTGTGTTATGCAAATTATAGACTAAAATTGAATAGAACAAAAATCCATACTTTGGCTTTAACCATTCATTTTCCAGATGATTCTTACTGGTTTAGAAAGCATGAGTGGGTTTTTAAGCTTGTGAACTTGAGCCAGGTGGGTAATATTACAATCTACTCCACTACTTCCTATCCTAATTTTCACCTTGTGTGTCAAATACCAATATCAAGGGTTTGGTCAGAATAGTGGCTACTACACGTATGATTGAATGGCCCACACTCTAGTGAGGAAACCTCGAACATTGAAAATGACCTTTTTATGTGTGACATGCACTTGGCCAGCAATGAATGCAGGGAATTTGGTTTGTTAACCGGTTAATCTACTCCTAATACAGAAGATTATCTATTTCTCCATGTAGGTCAACTTAGCTTTCCTTCTTGGTATTTTTGCAAACTCAATTCTTAATTAGAGTAAAAAACCCTATGACATTTTCACAAAAATTGCAGTGAGGATAGCAAAACGTGTCTTGTTCTGCAAATCAAATTTAGTGACAGTCGAAGGACTATGTACATTGTCTTTATTTCATTAAATTATCAGAATCTAGATATGAGTTAATCAAAGCGTTTGACTAAAAAATGATTCAAACAAATAATGTTTGCTTTCGAAAGGGGAATTATGGAGTCTCATTCCGAGAAATTCGGGTAATTTTGTCATTTAATTTAGTCTATGTCAGCATAACTACTAAGAGGAGTTTAGATTTTTGTTTTTTTGAAATACTCATGCACACACATATCTCAAATTGTGAATAACACATGTAGGAATCCCAGCATGAAGATTTGACTGAAACTGACTAGAAATAATTGCTTATCACCGAAAAGTAAACCAAAGAAGTTGCAGTACCCATTAGGGCACGTACATATGTAGAACAACAAGCAATATGACCCACAATTTATATTTTGGCGCCATTTTTCTATCCGATGCAAGCTGATTGCACAGAATGCCTGATAGATGGCGCTAGTATGTTAATAGTGGCGCCAAACATTGGAAAATCCCGAAGTTCAATTAGATATAGTACATGGAACTTGGAAGTTGGAACAACGCGTTTACTAATGGTTAATTTATATTATATAAATGAAGGGAACATTAATGTAGGTAAGGCCCTTAACGAACAGGAATAGTAATCTGCTTTTAAGCTGAATTATAACGTACTTTATTTCTTAGCACTATTTTATGAAACTATGTTTGAAAATGGCGCTTTTCTTCGTAAAATTTTCCTCTTACAAAAGCGCTCCACCTTCTGCCGTCATCCGAACAATTTTGATTTTGTAAAGCGCTTCTTTTTCGAAAAATCATTCATTGATGTTTATGCATGTACGTCGTTTTTTGGCAAATATAGCATCAATGGATTCGACGTTGAAATGTTTATACACAATTCGATTTCAATCAACTCATGAAAGTAGCTTCCAACATTTGAAATGTTTATAAAACTTACTACAAGTTTCTAAATAAAATTGTCCTTATTTACTTATGTATGAGTTCTACTTCAATTCATGACAAATGTCTTGAATGCGTTGAACTTTGATGCCAATCTAATTTCTTACTAAAAATACTGCAAAGCAGACTGTGCCGAAAAAGTTTGATGTTGGACTCGTGCAACAGATGAGAAATGACTGAAATTTACTATATTCGGTTACAACTTAATAGCCATTATTTATAAATACCAAACAGACAAATTTTTAGAGAGGTAATTAAAACTCGAATTAATAATTTTAGTACTTCCTCGGTGATGATGCACATTATGATAAGTTAATTTTTTTATCATTACATGCGTCAGCAGTAATTAAAATCAAATTACAGATCATGAACTCGCGAGCACAAAATATTATGAGCTAATGTTGTAAGCCTCATTTAAACATCAACTTATGTAACCGAATTCCTAACCTCGGAGTAGGCTAATTCTTTTACACAAAAACTAACATCATTGTTATGATTTAAAATTATACAACAATCATTGTTTAATATGCAAGCAGAATTGGGAACAGGAGGCAATTAATCAATGATGATCTAATAATAATGCAATTAATTTTTAACCAATTATCAATATGTGGATCATGAAAACAGAAACACAAAACATCGTTAAAGTATTATTTTAAAATTAAACGATTTAAAATTAAGTCTTCCAAAAATCCATGTAGTATGTAGGCATTAGACAGTTTTCGCATGCCAACGTGTTTATACTTACCTTAACTTTAATGGCGGGAAGGGAAGAACCACGCATGCGCACCCATTACGTTCAGTTAGTTCATTGGGTAATTCAATGCGTGACTCCTCCTTTCCCGCCATTAAAGTTAAGGTATGTATAAAGACGTTGGCATGCGGAAACTGTCTAATATTATGAATGAATAACACAATTGGCTGTTTATACATCTACATGATTTGTTTCTTTCACCTGGCATTTTCTTAATTGGTTTTAACTAGGTAATTTATTTGAATAGTGTTCGTTTTGAAAATGTAATTGCTGGTAAGATATTTCCTTATATGTTTATAAAATACTGTAATGGTTGTTTTAGTACCATGAAAAAGTAACTAATCAAGCTGATACAAATGCATCAGAATGTTGTTCACTCAATTATCGAAGATTTCAAATTTAAGGTCCATATATTTTATATTTTTTACGTATTTTGTGACTTTAGCGTTAACGTTTCAAGAGATTTGAGGTAGTATATAATTAGTGTCAATTTTTTTGAAAGTAGGGTGTCCCGGTAAATTTGTTGAACATACAATTCCAAATTTCCAAGCACCGGTCTCGCCAACGCTGTCAATTCCAGGACATTTTTCCTGATTAACGGAAATTTCCAGACCTCGAAGAGAAATTCCAGCATAGTGCTTAACACAAATTTAGGCATAATTCCCGACTTTCTCGAGGTTTTAAAAATTCAAATACATTTGGTACTGAAGACACATTTCTTCTGGTGTCACTTTCTCCCCTTTCACTGAACCTTTAAATTTCAATGAAACACGACTGAAAAATATCCTCATTAGTAGACGTCCATATTGTCTTCCCCTTTCCCCAGTCCACATGGTGTCCACACATGCCAGCAGCCTTCCACCCTTCCCCCCCCACCTTCTTGAGGACGTCCTTTTTGAATGGCCCCTATGTATCAGACAGAGGATTTTTTTGGAAATATCTATTTGGGTATCAACTGAAGCTACCGCGAAACTTTCTCTAAAGCCCGCCAGGTGTCGTAGGTCACGTGGCCAGTCAGGGGTCTGGAGGGAAGATACGATTCTTGCCTCACCCTGTACGTCTCCTAAGATGAGGACCTTGGCCTCCCCCACTCTCCTTCACTGGCTGGCACACGTAGAGGGCGTGGCCGCCGGTGACGTCTCCCCACTGCTCCGGCTCTTTCTTCGGCAGTTTTTCTTGGCTTTTCGTGTTCCGTGCAGGCCAAGACCGCACTGCCTTTTAACTTCTGGTTCATCGAACGACGGAGCGAAATTCAAAGAAGGCCAACTTAGCTGCTGCTGACCCCCGGGGGGCTCCAAGCCGCTTCATTCACAAAAAAACCAAACTTTTCCCCCTTTATTTTTATTTCTAGAAAAACCTGAACATTTTTTTGGATTTTCGTTAGATTTTGTGTGTGTCGTTCGGACGATGGCACGTCCGTCAGTGGTCACTGAGGCTTAAAGGGATGCCCCCATGGACACGCTTTTTGAAGTGATTTTGAAATTTTTGAAAATCGCGTGCTTGACCCCTCCTAGGACCTCCCGATTCGTTATGCTAGTTTTTGGTGCGGTGGAAAGCATTGGCGAACGATGCTGATGCTTCGGCATTGGTCGGACGCCGGTCCGGTGGCGTCCAGCGTGGATTATGTTGACCCCATCACGTGGTGGCACTGCAGGGCGCGTGCGGGGCCCCTGTCCTGGACTAGCCGTCGTACTTTCTTTTCCTTATTTTATTGGATTATTTGCGTCGTTTTATTGTCTCCTGCCGTTCTCCTAGTCACCTGTCAAGATATTGGTGAGTAGACGTCACGTGACACTGTCTTGACTGTATAACCTTCTCTCTTCAATTGCATGGGTATGCAGTAGTGGACTTCAAATCATGGGTCCTTTCAATGCTCGAAAGTATTTTTCATTTATTTGTAATAAACAGTTTAACGATGTCTCAGGTTTAATTTCTGATATATGGTTTATGGCGATGGATGTAGTCCGAACATACACAAGTTCTTGGGGGTTCCCCCAAGTAGGTTTTTAATTAGAAAACGGGATCCTCAATTATTTTAAGAATGTGATAGGGACTTCAAACTAAAAAGTTTGAGAAACCATGCCAAAATTTTCACTCTTTTGAGCTTTTTTATTGATTGATTTTTAAATATTTTGATTATTTTTTTGCACTGTGCGAAATGTCTGGAAACATGTCATTCTTAATTGAAAATTTAATGATGTAATTCCAAACTTTTATCGAAAGTATACCACATTTATTTACAATCAGATTCCGAGATTTATTACGCGTATTAAATCCCATGTCTGTCAGATGTGTTAAAACAACGTCTGAAGCAACCTTTTTAATTTCTAACTGTCAGTCATGATTATTGACTCCTTCACGATCAGTTTTGGAGTGTCGTCATTCCAGGAATACAAACAGAAATCATTGCTTATGATACCAAGCGACATTGTGACATCATGTCTTGAGTGAATGACCTCACGCACAATCACTTTGGTTTGACACCCCCAGCATCAATCACGAATTGATCATGAATGGACAACTAAGATTTCATAATGAGTTTGCAGAGATTTGGATTCCCCATATGTATTACTGACACACCTGTTTATCTGCAGATTCGCAATATTACCAAGATGAAGTGGAAGACATTATCCAGAGATCCCCAGAAATTGTGCCATTATTATTATTATTTTTTAATCATTCCATTCCACCTGGCTACTAGAAACGATTAAATAGATATGCAAATAGATACGAATGTTTTTATAGTCATATTTTATTTAGAATGAAAACCTAATCAGGTACCCACATTGTCGACTTTCCACTTCGCCGACAGTACATTCCACAGTTTCCCGCCATTTCCCGTTTCGCCGACTTTCACTGTAGAATAACTTTACGCAAATTTATTATGTTATTTGAACCAAAATTTACATAACCTTAACTAACCAAATTATTCGCCCGGATTTCGCCGACAACATGGGCAAAATTCGTCGATGAAATGCGCTGTCGGCGAAGTGGATAGTCGGCAAAATGTGACTATACCATCAGTGAAGCATACCAGAATGTCTGGTACACAATTTTTGCTTGAAACTTTAAAAAAAAAATGGAAAACGTAGGTAAAATTTACATAAAAACTGCTTTTTTCAGTTGGAGGGAGGTGGGGGAGGGGACGCCCATACAATCCTCTTTCTTTCAGATCTGAAAGCACATATCTCTCTTAACCCCTCCCCAAACTGTGGTTCGCATTCTTGGCTGTCGATTATATCGTTCTAAATGATACTGCAAAGGTGAAAGTTCAATGGTAGCCGGTAGTTCAGCGGGGTTGTACCAAAAAACAAACAAAACCACGACGCACAATAGCCGTCGAGGACACTCACCGGGTCGTGGTTTTCGTGACGTCTTTCTTTTCGGGGGTGATTGGCTGGGAAGAAAGGGTTAAATAGCGTGTGCCCAGTCCTGTCATTTCACATTGCATTAATAAATTACAGGGGAGTTTGGATGTGGATTTGAACCCCGTGCCCGCACCCTACACCTATCTTCTTACCTGACAAAGTCCCTTATTTTTGGAGGCTAACCAAGGTGAACCGTACCTTATAACGCCTACTGTCTATCCGAGAAAAAAAAAATTTCCACAACCTTGTTTTCACCCACATACACACCTGTTCGTGTTTTTTACAAATTATTGCGAGCCTACCATTAGATCTCGGATTAGCAGTCTGTAAATATAAACGAGCTTAAACACGGGGTCTTAAAACTAGGATTACCACATTGCACCTCATTCATCTTTCTGGACCATCCTGAACTATATATATTTTTCTGTATACTCCTGACTGCATCCGCAATGGTAAAAAATATAAAAAATATCAACTGTAGTCTTGTTTTAGTACATGAATCATATATGTACGAGATGTCGTGTTTGTGCTATTTACATTCCACCGTGTTTATTTAATCCCTCGTGCATCTAGGAAATGATGTAATGCTATAGTCATAATAACGAACTATTTTTTTTCGTTATTTTAGAGTAGGATTACGTCTTTGTTTTCGCTATTAGGGTGTAAATTCAGCAGCGGTGGTGAAACGGAAGTGGTATGGCGAAAGTAACGGCTAACGGCTGAGAATTGGCTTATGCAGCGGGGTAACGGCTTACGAGAACTAACACTTGTGGTCATGTCGATGGCACAACCCCGTCGTTGTTTTATGCTTTTTTAAGTAGAAATTATACATTTATAAACTTGTACCTGTTTATTTATACCTTTAAATTCTAAATCCAACGTAATAGAATACCTGTCAATTCGAATATTATTTTATTTCACGTTCTGTTTGAACACTTCCTCATGTGTTTTTGCTTATGAAATAAGGAAAACTTTAAACTAGAAACTACGTATACAAAAAAAAAAAAAAAATGCCATAGTGAAATTAATTTTTGATCCTCTTAATAAAACCAGAACATTTTATCCTCGGTTATTCACGTGACGTCATTAGTGAGGGCGCAACGGAGCCTTGGCGGCCATCTTAGAAATTGTGTGAGACATTACATTATTCTATGTGGTTCTTCATAAAATAACTATTGAAAATCGAAGTAATACCAGTTTTAATCAACTTAAGATTTAAGTTTCATCTTCGTTTTTGACAATGTCAAATAGGTTTAATACACCTGGCGGGTTTTTAACTTACGAGAACGTAAAAAACTAGTTTTACTATTGGTCCGTGCATCCACACTCGTGAATTTGATTCTTTATATCTTCAAGACGTTACATACAACTTTTTTAAATTGATTTTTGGAATGCGAGTTTATATAACTTGTATCGGGGATGGAATTTGGTTATGTTCATCAGTTTATTTATAAGCACAAGGACGTACACTTGATTCATTGCTGTAGCAAAGACAAGGAACGTCATCCTTGGGTTTATGCTGAACAAATTCTTGCACAATATTATGTGATCTGTACATCAGAAATGTATATCAAGAAGACAGCAATTTTTGTCAGACAGACGTCATTTTTGGTCAGAAAGACGTTTTTTGGTTTGACAGACTTCTAAAAGAAGTCATTTTTTTTTGGTTTGAAAGACGCCATTTTTTGGTCAGAAAGACGTAAAAAAGAAGTCATTTTCATGGTAAAATATCATCACTGAGCAGGACAATTTTGACGTCATTTTATGGTCATGTTTTTCCGGATAAATGACGTTTTTATGACCAGAAAATGACGTCTTAATTTTCATTTTAGCTACCTGCAGGATTACAACTTTTATCCTTATATGCATATGTAGTTATCTCAGAAATTACTTCTGAGTTCCTATTAATAGAGAGTATTCGCCAGCCACGTTAAATGATGACGAGATTGACAGCACTGCCATGTTAAGCATCTCGTCATCGTTTAACGTGGCTGGCGAATACTCTCTATTGATATGTGCAGGTAAAGACCACCAACAAGACGACAATTGTGGGCTAATGGTCCAAGTAATCCAGGGTACTTTCGGTACTGCCTCTTGACCCCTTTGACATTTCTGGTTTGGGAGGTTGTTGGGGTCGGGTAAACACCGGAACACCCCCGCTAAGCATGTCGTATTGCTGGGTCATTAAAAACCTAGGAAAAGAAGCCGAAAAATCAGGGGTCAAGTTGATTGGACCAGTGCACCAGTTTCACGAAAATGAGGGAGAAAATGGGAGGACGTTTTTTTTTTTTTGTTGCCATTGTTAGCCCCCTGGCATAATTGGCACCCGGGCTGCGGCTTAATTGGCAAGAGGTGGTCCAGACCAGGGTTTTGGCACTGGGACCATGTTCGAGTGGTGGAAGTGTACCGCTGAAAGGGGTGCTGAAATATCGATGGGAACTGCGGTAGCGCGATTGGTGGCCGGCCAGGAGGGAAATTATTGATGATAATAAGGCGTTGAGTTGCACCTCTCTCATCGTGCCATTTCAAAAAAAAAATTCAAAAATAAAAAAATGGCCACCCTCTGGGTGCCTAAAATGGTGGCGGTTGAGTGAACCTTAATCCCTTCTAAGTCCTGTTATATTTCTCGTTCGGGCCCGGAGCTAGCATTAAGGAATCCCCCACCCTAAACTCACGGTTTGGCCGGAGCCTCCTAAATCAAACGGGGGACTCCCATCAATTCCACTCCCCCTTTCTCGCCTGGGCCTGTGTGGGTGATAAATCTGGGGAACGACTTCAGGGCAAGACCTATATTTCTGCCAGTTTTGACGACCATTACGAGTAATGTTAGCAGAACTCCGCGAGCTTTTATTGCCTTTTTGGTGGGTCCGAAACGAGCTGGCCCTTGTCCACCCTCCGCTGCAAGTTCACTGCCAACTCCATTACCTTTTGTTTTTGGCTCATCCCGCCTTGCCACCCACGCAGAGGCCTGTAAAATGCCTTAGGAGAGGACCACATTTCATCTGTTGTCTTGCTACAGGGTAGTTCAGCAAGTCTGTCCTGTTGTGCTTGGTGGAACGGGTTCAGTGACAAGGACAAGCATTACTATGGTTTTGCTCTTTGTCTGCATTTTGGGCATTTGAATTTGTTTTTTAAATTAATTTATTCATGCTTTTATTAAGTTTAGGTTTTATACTTGTGAACTTTTAAGTTTGATTCAATTGAATTGTGCTTGAAGCCTGAAATTTCAAGGATATCAGTGCCCATGATATAAAATATTGTTTTATGTTTTGAGTTATGAAAGATGACGGATTTTATAGGCATGGAGAATAAAGGAAGTGGGAAATTATCACAGAAATTAATGACATGATTAATTGCATTGAAGATGATAAGATTGCTTCTTTATTCAGGATGCTAAAAACGTTCTGTTGCCCCCAAAGAAAAATCGGATTTTAATTTATATGTTAATTAAAATAAGGAAGATGTTAAAGTTAATATAGTTTGACGTTTTATTGCCTCAAATGTTTCTGAAACCTGATATACGCAATTTGCATTGAGCACGCTAATAATAATATTTACTTGTATCAGAAAAATACAATGTAACACAACTATCATGCGCACAATACTTGAAAGACAGTAATTAATTAATTTTGTATTGCCTATTGACTCTGGATTGGGGAAAATAAGGTGCAATATTATTAATGAATATCATCAGGACTTCCAAAGATTTTCAACAACACACAACTTAAAACATGGCTAGAATCAAATTTTGTGACTGTCACAAAGTTTCTTACATAGAAACTTTGTGACATTCACAAATTAGTTTAAATTCGTGCTTTCTAATTTACATCTGATTCCCTTCTTGCTAAATTTCAAGTTTTGAACACCAGATAATTCAACTAGAAATACAAATCCCGAGTTACAGGCTATATACAATGTTTATGAAACTTCATGCCACGAAAATTGCCATGTTGTTTGCAGTTGTTGTTTTTTTATTCTGAACTCTATCAACAAATTTCAACAATTTACAACATAAGTGCAATAAGTGCCCACAAATCACGTTTCCTCCATGTTTTTTTAACACTTTTAATAAAGAGCGCAATTTCATTGGCATCTATGGCGTACAGAGGTGTTGTATTAAATTGAGACGGTAGCTGTTGAAGGCGTTCGAGATCCATACACCTTCCCAGAGTAATTCTCCACTAAATTTTCCCCTCCGCTGGGGAATTCGCATTGTTTTTCGTCATTAACCCCCTCTGCAGGGCCTAACCCCCTCCATTTTGCAGCATATTATCCTCGGCGTGACTAGGGTTTTCATCAGCCTGAAAGCTTAGGGGGTCTCCTGAAGCAAATTCAATGTCCGTGGAAGATTTCGATATGCAGTATATATGTTAGGGGTCTGCATGCCATCGCGGTTATGAGCAATTTAAAGCACCTTTCACCCCCTCCAACCCTATTCCTCGGGCCACTACACCTTAACAAGCCGCCAGTGTCCTTGCTCAAATTCACCGTGTCCATTGACCATGAGTTCTCTTGCCCATCACCCCTTTTGAGGAACCGAAATTAAGCCTAAATCCTATTCATCCCCCTCATCTTTGCACTTCCACAATCTTCAAATTAAGTTCTAACAGATTCACCCTAGGGTCTGGAAATGAATACTCGATGGGGTCAAAAATGCTTTTGTGCTTCAAAGCCGAGTGCTGTCTTGACCATAGTATACAAATATGCAACCACTGGTAAATATGGCTTTCTTGATCATTACCTTTGAGGGCGCCATGGGTAGTTTTTTAATGCTAATCTTGTGAGGCCAGTTGCGATAAAAGTTCCCAGAATTACAAACAAACCAATGTATCATCACCAAATCTTGCGTAGGTTGCGGAAGTATTCCATGTGATACTCATTTTACTTATTATACTTATTCATAAACACCTGTTTGAACTTTGATTTTTCACATGTGATAGAAATACTGAATATTTGTATCACATCAGACATTCACTATATAGAGTTTCTGGTTATTCCCAGAACTAAAAGTTTTCAGAGTATTTTTTTATAAAATAGTATACATGAAATATATAATATATACATTGTATATTTAAATAGAAGTTGTTGCTTTAAAAATATGCCTATCCAATACAATCTTATTCTGTTATTTATTGAATCGATTCCAGACTCTAAGGTATCTTACATCGAATTTTAATAATGAATTATTCGTGAGTAATCTTATACATGTCTGAATATTATACAATTTGTCTCTTTGTTTGATTTGCTCTCGAAGGAAATGGATTTTATTCAATTACTTTTCGGTCGTAAATTTCGACAAATACCAGCGTTTCCATGGTCGAATTGTTCGTTTTTCTTATTTATTTGAGTAAATTGCATAGTACTATACCTATATTTACACAATTCATTCCTCTCTGAAAGTTAACAACGTTTATTTTTCTTTGATTTTTAGAGGATATCAACCGAAAGGAGTTCTTTGTATCTGTTTGCCTTTTTCTCTATGAATTCCCTGATATTTTTCTTGTTGAGATTGTTACTGGGATACTCTGTGTATGTTTGCACATTTGTCATCGTTTGATAGTTTGAACAATTTATTGCTCTATCCTCCTCTAGCGTTCTATTTTTTTATAAGTAATAGTCAATATTCTTAACTTTAATGCATCAAGCATTAACTATATAAAAACAAGCTCTAACATTATACAGTATTGTTTAATGTTGAATTAGCTTGAAGTTTATATTTTTAGGTTACGCAGAAGGGTTAAAGGAATAACCTATTTTAGTAATAGCCAATAGCAGTCATCAGAAATTATCGTAATTTTCAATTGGGTGTTTTTATGGTGACTCACTAACACAATCATCTGCGTTTAACTCTTTCAATATTGTTATATAATATGTCAGGGGTTCAGTTCCCACTCCAATATCAAATTTCCCCCAACAAAAAGCTCTTTATAAGCGACTTTCCTGCATTTAGGATCACTTAAGCGCCACCAAGTGAGCGTTAGTAATAAAAGCCATGTGACAGCATGTCAAAGACGCTCCATTTAGATGACGTAATGCGATATTATATTACCATGTAAATATCTTGTATACTTTTTAACATTTTTTCAACTTAGGTTAAAAAAATGATTAAGGCCGTGACAATTTTAGCTCTATGTTAATTAGCTCTGCTTTAAACACTTTCACATCCTTATTAAGGGCACACAATTTATAATTTTTGCTGAATGTTAATCTTATTTGTAAGACTGACAAGGCTTTGCGTTTCATGCCTTCGAGTAGCTTCTTTGTATTGGCATCCATCATTTTTGGTCATTTAAAATCCGAAGTTATATTTCATCTCTTTCCCCCCTCCCTTATAAGACAATTGATTATTACATGGCTAAGGCTATATAGGCCTAAAACCGCAGTAATAAACGCATATAATGCGCAGCCCTACCTGGCATAAGTACGTTTACCTTATTAGTGAATCAAAACAACCGGTTTTATTGCAACGTCTGACAAGTTTTGGACGACCAGAGCAAATTGTTTTTGTGGCTACCAAAATAATTAATTTTAAAAGCAGCAAAAAAAATGTGAATTTCAAATGTAATCATAAATGTCAAGCCCCCTAAATAATTAATAGTTTTAATTATTACAACTCGATTACCACAGACGTGTACTCCTAATTTAATAGGTATTTGGGTTCAAAGCTGTAAGTTTACCCTCAAACGTGACAAGTAGGCCTATAAACGTTTATCGGTATGTATTGTATCTGTTTATTTCACACGTTATACGCCTTAGTGTGATATAAATAGTCATTGAGTTATATAGCAAGTTTTCTGAAATGGCAACGTGTCGCTAAATTCTAATCTGAAATTTCTTACAAAGTGGTATTAATAGTCCGATCGTAAATGGCGTCACTTATGGCGGGAAAACATGTCATGTTTTTTTGTGTTCCATTCAGCTATTAAATGAAAAATAGTTTATTCATTTTATTATAATTTCAAAAGCTATATTTATGATGATGTCACAGTGAAGCTGCAAAATTATTCTTTTGATTTGTGATAATGAGGGTTTAGTCGTAATCAAGTGTTCTCTGCATGCAAATCGTTCATTAGTCAAAACGAATTTTTTTGCTAACTTAATATTTGATATTTCAAGTTGAGAAGGAGTTGATTAGGTGAAGATGTATATGGCAAGAGGATTAATGACCGTCACCATGTTTTATCTATGGCGTTGAATGAAATCACCCTTCAGGAGTCAGTTTTATATTATGACACTTTTGATGATGGTAATTTCAAAATTTCAGACTGCTGAAGCATAGTATGTTACGACTTCATAGACGAGAAACTTAGGGATTACTTTTTTGCAAATGAGACCAATCCGAGCAAAATTTCGTTTAATAGACTGATCCTGTTATCTAATTTCAGTTTCTTAACTGATGACTAATCGATGACAGTACATTACTGTATAATGAAAGTGGGATTACAAAGCATGCTTTTATATCTTCCCAGTAATTATAGGTCACGGTTGAATGACAAATCAAGGTATTAGATCGAAAATATCTGAATCCCTTTGCTAATCCATTTTTATTGACTGGATATCGTGGCTGTTCAGATATTTCTCCCCGAGTGGGTTCTTCCATCAATTTGTCATGGGGTAACGTGCATGCAACAGATTAATCACAGGAATTATATATTTACGTACTAACAATATCAGGAGAGTCATTCCGAACGAAATGTAGGAAGAAAAGATTGCCCATAAGGACGATTTTGGGGCCATGAAAGATATTTTTACATACGTGTTTACTACAGTTTTAGTATAAGTCTATCTTTGCCGACAGCTCACTTCGCCGACAACCCAGCTCGCTGGTGCATTGCGTCAGCAAATAAATTGTTTAAATGCATAGTTAGGCAAATACTGGACTCAAGAAACAGTATAATAAATTATCTTAAACTTATTCTATAATGAAATATAATGCGTGTCGGCGAAGTGGGTTGTGTCGACAAGAGGTTCTAAACAAGTTTCAAATAACCCCTTTAATTGTTAGGGAAAAGTATGGACCTTCTTAGAACCCCTTGTCGACAACCCACTTCGCCGACAAATCATTATATCTCATTATAGAATAAGTTTAAAATAATTTCTTATAATGTTTCTTGAATCCAGTTTTTGTCTAACATAACCATGCATTTAACTGGACCTGAATGCATCTTCAAATTTTTAAATTGATATTTTATTGGTGATTTTTGCCTTCTGGTGTTGCCTCTTCTGTAATTTCGAGGTCGAACCTACATGTTTAGAGGAGGCTTATCAGTCTGCTAGGTTTATTTAATCAATTTTTATCCACCCGGAAGCATTGATTACAATATTGTTATTTTTTTTTTTATTGCAAAAGACAGTTCAATTCTAGGGGGTGGTTTTACAAACATTACCGTTGATATATATTCACCCACATATTGATAACTAGTTTCATCTTGATGCTGCTCAGTTAGTTGTATTTATCACTCCAAAAACGTAAATCCTACCTCGACGAGTCAAGGGGCCCAATTTTTGGGCCCACAAAACAGGCAATTAATTACATTTTCCCCTTCAATTCCGTATATTGAAATGAAAAACAAAATGTTGTGAATATATGCTACAAGCATGTCAATTGAAAATTGGTTTTCCAAACATTTCCTAAGTTGTACTATGAATTCATAGATAGTGCCCATAGTTTTTCTTTTGAATTGACTCTGAAATATGCAAACTAATGAATAATGCTCACGTTAGAATTGGTGTATTTCCAAGCAAAAACATGCAAGATTTATTGACAAAAGTTATAAAACATTTGAAGCCTAGTTCATCATATACATAGCTCTTGGCATAACATTTTGGATTTTGAATTTTCATTTTCAAGTTTTGCTTCCAAATAACATCACAAGTCACAGGATTTTCGGAGGCCATTTTGCAATGGATCGAGCATTTAGAAAGGTCATCTAAACGTTCTCCCCCATTCAAAGTTCTGTGAATGAATTTTACACTCATCACATAGATCCCAATTCTTCCCTTGTTGCTTCTGTCCCTCCTTTGTTTGTAAATGCAGGCGTTTTGTTTACTTCAGTGTTGAACAATGTTCATCACGATAATCCTACGCTTAGATTTCTCAGATGGACTTTGCTTTTTTAAACTAAAACAAATATTTAACTGGTTTTCACTTTCACTTTTCTTATTTCTTACAACAAAGAATTGTTTTCCCATGTCTACTTTGTTTGTTGTACGACTAAATTTATGCCTTTCCGATCGCAATTATTGTACTTGTTTCATATAGGATTTTTATTATCTGTTATGTGTATGTAGCTCTGATGCATCATGCAGGTGCAGTTAATAAATTTAATGCAGAGTTAATAACGAATTCAGAGTAAACGAAACAATCAAACAAAATAAATTTTGTTTTGACCAATAATGTTGAGAAGGTGGATTTGAGTACAAACTCAAATTTGTGTTTGCTCTCAATGAAAGCAAACAACGTAATTTAGATGGGGAATTGGAACCTTAGACTGACATAACATTTAATTAGGAAGTTAAAATGTATTTGAACTTTCTCTCTTGTTTGGACCAATTAAATATGAACAATATGGACAATTTTTAGTGCAAACAGAATCATAATGGAGTACAAACCTTGTCAGTTAGTTAAATGTATTTAGTATCGTTAGCTGGCTATAAGTAGCTGTGGTCACGGAATAGATTTCATCCTAGCTCCACCGCAACATACAGGGTGAGACATATAAAACTTCATATCTGAATGTGACAAAGCATTTGAATAAAACAAATTATAAAAAAGTTGTTTGCTTTGGAAGGGGAAATATTGGTTTTTTCTTTTCCCGTCGAAAGCAAACAAAGTTTGTCTGAACATTTTTTAATCAAATGCCATGTATAATGCTATCTGCAATGAAGGTATAGCCAGTCGACAAATTTAACGATGTATTTGTTCTAGAGCAGCTTTATATTACCTGTGAACTACTACATTGTAATTAACATCTTATCACTGTCTACATCCAAATTAAGTAAATATTCATGTGGTTGTCAACCATTTTCAACTCATGGCACTACGAAATGGTGCCATGAGTTGAAAATACAATATATGTGTTTAAGGAAAATCCAACGAAATTAAAGAAAATCACGTGTTTTATAAAATAATCTACTCTCAGATGAACATTTTTAATGTTTTTATTATTATTCATAATTAGTGTATTCTCGTAACTTTCCACAAACTTTCGCAGCACACTTATGTCTAGTACACACCGGAGCAAACACTAAACATAAAGAGGGTTTCGCAAACATGCTTACGATAAAAAGTTGCTCACCAGTTTTCTGCAAGAAAGTTTCAGCAATCTTTTTGCCAAAACAGCGAACATTTCGGCGTTTGCTCAAGAGACTTGCTGATCAAAGGAAAACATGTTTGCTGATAATGGCGCTCTTGCCAAGGTCTGTAGAAACCAAGTTGACAGTTTGTTTCGTGTTTGCTCTGGTGTGTACAAGGCATTACAAACCCTTCACGGCCCACTGGTTGAAAAGCACTGATTGTAACGAATCACCCTGTAAATGTGATTCCCTGTGTATTTATTGGCCGTTTCATGTATTCTTGTTTATTTTTGTTTTCACCACATCGTTGTTTAATATTGTATTTACCCTTTCTACGCTGGCCCTGTTTGTTTTGAACGTGTAGTCATATACGTGGTGCCATGTGTTTGTTGACAGTACAAGGGGTGTTTGGCACGATATGCATCGTTGTGTTTAAATAGCCTCTGGAAATTCAGAGCCGGGATTCAACTCTGGTTTTGAACGAATTTCATAAGCGATGGTCCGTCGTCTTGTTTGTAGTAAAGAAAGAGCGTTCAACCTGCCATATTTCTTCCGCATTTTTTTAAAAACTACACATTGCACCTTAAACTCGAGTCCACATTACCAGGTTCATATTTGTACTGCATGGAAGAGTAGATGTGCACATTTGAAGGGTCTATCATGCATGACTGCAATGGAATAAACAATAATGTTTTGCCGTAAAAACGAATTGATGTACTGTAAAATTTAATGGGTTTAAAACACATTGGTTATCAGTTTTTAAATTCTGGATGCAATGTGGATCTATTGTTTTATATGTTACAATATCATAAGATGTATAATCTTGTAAAGTGCTCTATATTCTGACATTTTAGACTATAAAGGCTGGAATTAATCTGTTCAACCATCCTCACGACCAGTTTATAGACCCCCAATCACATAATTAAGTCTTATTAAGTAATCTTAATTATAATTTAATGTGTATCAAAATGGCTTTGCACGTTACATTTAAGAAAGTGAATGGTTCCTTTATCATTAAGTGGCCTCGGGGGACAAACAGCCCTAATCACTTAACATGGCAAAAGGCCATACAGTTTGGCTATTCCTATGTGTTATTGCCCTCTACGTAATGGATAAATTTGCATCGAACATAAATTTAACTGATGCACGATACCTATGAACGGTTTTTTATCACCGTATTCAAATTTCGTACAATTTATAGTGCAATTAAGTGCAATTTATAAAGGCAATTTGCAATTCGAATTAACCTTTGATGATGGTAAGTATATTTAAACAGTTTCACCTAACATGACTGTTCGTGATTTTAATTAAGCAACCTATCCTTAATTGCTGCTATAATAATTTATATGCGGTGTTATTGAATGCAAGTATTTGTTAAGTTAAATTGAAAATTAAATTGAAACCTATTAAACTATGATGTGATTTACTTTTAACAAAATGACCTCCACTAAGCAACCTAGCTTAAGCAACTGTTTAGGGGCCATTCAAAAAGGACGTCCTCAAGATGGGGTGGGGGTCTGCTGGCATGTGGAGACCATATGGGCAGGGGAGGTTGTGGTTAAAGCTATGGACGTCCATTAATTCTGATATTTTTCAGTTTTTGGTTTTTCTGTTAACTTAAGTTTTAAAAATCAGTGAAAGGAGAAAGGGACACCAGAAACAACAATGTGTCCCCAGTCCCAAATGGACTTTAATTTTTAAAACCTTGGGAAAGTCGGATAGGTTGGACCTTTGTAAGTTCCAACAAATTTTCTGTACACCCTACTTTAAAAAAAAATTAAGGACGTCTACGAGGGGGGAGGAGCAGTCAATTTTTGAATGGCCCCTTAGCTTAACTCACGATAAGACAATAATTTAGTATTCATACAGCTCATTTGGCATGATCACATTAAATCATATGATTACATTTTTATCCAAAATAGTGTCAGTACCTTACTGAAAACTGCTAATTCTTGATCGTTCACGATATTCTGGCTGTTAACAGGTTTCTTTTGTACTGATGGTATTTGCATAAAATTGACTAGATTGTTGAGATGGCATCTCCTGTTTACATGCAGTATATAAAGGAGGAAAGTTACCTTTCTCTTAAACTAATTTTTCTTAGTCAAATGAAAAAAAAAATATGCAGAAGATGATAAGATTAAATTAAAAACAACCACATGCAGGCAAGGCGTTAAAGACGACAACTTGTTAAATGGTTTTGTGTCTGCAACACGACCCACGCCGGTCAATCGCTAATTAAAAGGAACATAAAGAAGAATTACTTCGCATCGCAGATTTTTTTACTTCTTCTTCTTACAACTTGCTGTTTTCTGGATTCTGACATATTTTATTACTTTTGCGATTACCGCGTACATGTGCCACATTTGAACTTTTTTTTTTTTTTTTTTTTCAAAGTCAAGTTGGCAGAAACCATATATAGATTTTATCAGAGCATACCAAAAAAACCGAATACTATAGGATTAACGAATATGAAAGAAGAAGAAGAAAAAATATCTGTGCGTGAGATGAATAAAAATGAAGCCAGACTCAACCACCTGCAGTTTTAACCTTGTTTATGAAATATCCTCAAGAAGATGATTTTTTTTTCTTCAAAATTTTCAAAAATGATGAAGAGGGAAACCTTTACCGAGGTGTATTAAATGCATTCATTTCCCATCCTAACCTTTTAATTTCCCCGTCCCATAGGGCAACTTGCTTTCCGCCCTGATCTATCGTTTTGTTGATTTCGTGATAACCCTATGATCATTTTCTATAAATATTTGACCCTCTGGGGCAGATCACCTCAAATGAGTCTGTTTTTGATAAGATGTGATGTTATGCACCACATGACGTTATTTTCACACGTTCTAAGGAAACTCATACAGCACCATGACATGGTAATGCAATTAATGAACGCTTCTGTTTGTTAACTTGTTATAGTTAACACATAAGCACTGATAACAAGTATTCTTCATATAGTGTTTAGGTTTTCAATGTTAAGCCGAACGCTGGGTGGCGCCACTGTCGCATCATTCATTGGCGCCATCTATGGAACATGCAATACGTTTAAAGTAACTAAACAGGGACATAGTAAAAGAGAATGAGATCATCTGGTTGGCAAAACAATAAAAACGGAAGGCCTTAAACACATGGTGAAAAGGTACATCCTCCAAGAGCATCCTTGCCAAATGCAATGCCAAGCCACGAATTTGTAAAGAAACATTTTAGTAATTATGGATCAGTCTATCAAAAGCTACTAATGCTACGAATTTAGGTGATAACTTAGTCAGGGCTTTATATATTTGCATCGAGTCCTTACCTAAAGAAGTATGAAAGCTTCTTGATATTAATAATACATCAAACGACTGAAACCGGTCTTAATCTCCCTTAACCTATCGTTAAAGAGTAATCGTAATCGTGATAACCAGTAAATCAATTTCTATGCAAGTATATAATTAATACTTTCGATTAGTCTACGTTGCACGAAATCGTTTAATTAAAGATTAATCGTTATAATTTTCTATAATTTAGAATTAATTTATTTTATGTTTACAAAAAATTGTGGCTATTAAGAGCGAATCATTCGTGACACCATTCTATTAAATTTTTATCATAATTTTCAAGTTATTAATTCCCACCTCAAGACAATACGTTTTTTTATTATAAAGAAACAACTTCGAATTTCCCACAACATTGCATCAAAACTTTAAGGGAGGTCGTGCATTAAACATAATTTATTAACAAAAACCAAAATTAAACTGTTAAATGAATTAACTAAACTGTATTTGATACAAGGCGAAGTACTTTGATAAGAGCTTAATTTATCCGAATTGTGTGCAACCGAACATCCCATGCATCTTGTAAACTAATACGGAATGTTGGAGACCTCCTCCTGTAGTCGTGATAGTGTATATTGATCTCTCAGCTGAAATCTTTCATATAAAACTGTAATTAAATCTTTGATGTGTGCAGTAATTGTTGTAACCAGATGATTTGATTGATCGGGAAATTAAAACGCACCTATGGTATGTGAAATTGTTTTGCAGATAACGCTTCTGAGAGCGTGAGAGGGTGCACTGTTCATAGTCTATTGTTTGTCGACATAAAAAAATAAGGAAGATATTGCTTTGAATATTTAAATTAGATCGTGCTCAGATTTTACTAGGAATTATTTTGGAAAGGGGGACATCCTGAATTAAATTATTTGCGAATTCTTCCCACCAAAGGTACTATGAAATGAACTAGACAAAAAGATTAGGGGTTGTATGGAAGAGAAAACAAAAGCAATCAGGCATCACCTCTGTAATCCTTTCTAAACACGTTTATATTTGATGCATTTTTCCAGATATTCAGTTAAGATCTTTCATCTTTCATAGCTTCAGTCAAGATCTCAGCATTGTTTTTACTTGTTTCCTTGTTTTGGGATTACTTTGTTTTCAAAGCTTATGAAATGTGCATTTGCGTTAAAATAATTTATGACCAAGGGATTCTTAGTCGTAGATATGGACTGTAATGTTTTGAATAGTACTACATGTATAAAATGTACAAGTATATTACTGTGCTGGAAATACATTATGAATACTATCCAAGGGTGTACACACATACAGGGTGTGTGCTTACAATTCAGGAAATTTTCATTAACATAGAAAAAAAACCAATATGGCATAAAAAAACAAAATAAAAGCATTTTTAAAATATCTTTTTCAAAAATATTCAGATTCTCTTTAAAAAATGGTGGTAATTGGTCAAAGAATCCTTGAAATGTTAAAGGATGCACCTTGAAATATGCTTGAATTTTTTCCAACAAATTTACTGAACATGCTGATATAAGTGATATGGGTCCTATATATGTACATGTAGTATCATTCCCCATCACTATTTGAGATTATAATCTCAATGAAATCACAAAGTCAAACTGTAGTTGTTGTAGGATTCCCCAATTAATTATTACCTACAAATGTTATAAGTGAGCTCTAGTTAATTTCCTTCTCTAATTATTATAAAGTTACTGTGGCGAAGTAATCTACTTAGTAGATTACTTTATTTTTGTACATTTATTGCACATAATTTTTCAGAATTTCTGTATGCTTTGGAAAGCCCACGAATTAACACGAATTTCTTGCAAATATCTGTGATAACACATTTTCCACTTTTTGGAGTTCTTGGGGGTCTCACCATTCATTCACCCAAGGGCTATTTCTTCCTTTGCTATATACGTGTATGCCCTAGCATAGAAAGGTCATCGGAAGCTTTTTTCAAAAAGGGCCTCATTTTAAAAATTATTGAGCTAATCGCCAATTTGTTGTCATTCACTCCCTTCCTCCCCACCTATCACCAAAAGACCGAAAGCATTTTCAACTCCTGCTGTCCACTTTTTCTTTTGAATTTTCTTTTCTCAAACATGCCGTACGATGGACTGGTTTCTAAAGACTTTTAAGCTCCCATAGAGTGACCAGTCTGCACTCAACTGTCATATGTATTAACTAATGGACTCGCTTCTTTTTGAAAGTTCACTAAGAGCATCTTTATTGAACTATGGGTCAGCTTCTTCTTTTTGACCATTGGTAAGCTTTTCTTCAACTGTCATTTCTGATCCACTTTTCGACAAGGAAATTCTCAAACAATTCCGTTTTGAGAAAATTCTCGAAACTTTTACTTTTGGCAAGATTACATTGAGTTTTATCGTTGGATATGCCACTAATGGTGTCTTTACACCCTCGTCTCAAACTGGTGCCAAAATACACGGAAGCACAGTTTCTGATAGCTGCTGGATTTAAAGAGGATTATTTAATTAAATTGTCTTCAGTCTTTGAGATTACAACTTTAGATTATGGAAAAATAGCATTCAATCTTAGGATTATTCAGTCCCCCCCTAACTATCGCACAGCAAATGATGAAATTTCCGTTGTATAAACCGAAGAAACGCAATTTTACGATAAGTTTCCATCAAATGTTGGCTAATCTGCCATTTTGCCTGTGTTTTTGTTAACAACAATGGCTTAAGTTTTAAGCCTCGGAATAATTTTAATGCGGAGATAATTAACGGGTCATTGGCCATAAAAAAAATTGCGAATAATGGGGAGGTATGCATATAATGTAATGTCATTAAGTCTTAATTAGAATGCAAGCTTTCGTCCCAACAAATGTTGGAAGATTTTATAAGCTCCTACTTAATGCGTGCCGTCGACTTGTAATCTTATTTAAAGACAATTTCCATTTATTATCCCTCTTATTAATGTGATAAACTTCCAGAAACAAGCGAAAGGGAGAAGTTGAAAGTTTTGGAAACCGTATAGAACCTCCGGATTAACCGACTCTCTCCCTTAACCAAACTCCAGTCCCAACCAGGACGGATACGAAGGGTTCTATACTGTACCTGAGATTAAAAACTTTGAAAATTCGCTCTTGTATCTTAAAAAACTTCCAAAAATGATAAATTAAAGCAGTATCACTTATTTGACCCTTTCCGTTCGATAAAGTGCAAGAAACACCAAGAATAATCTTTTCTCACTTTAATTGTTTACTCCAATAGTTTTCTTTGATGGTTCCCCAATAAGCAATAAACTGTACGCTTGTTAAGATTTATTTTTTAAAAAAATCCTTATTAACCAAATCAAGAATAAAAAAGACAAATCTCATGTAAGCTGTTACATAGCCGCGTAAGCCGCAGCCGGCAGCCGTTAGCCAGTAAACTTCCGTTCCACACCGCTGCTGATTTTACCCCCCAAATGCCGAAAACAAAGACGTAGTCGGTAGTTCTACATTAAAATGCGACAAAAACTTGCTCAGGTAATTTACGAAGTAGACCTACTAAATTTTTTGTATTTACCCTAACACTAAAACTAAATCTTAAGAACGCCTCTGGATGCCAAGAACCCCCGCATCGTTCGTCGTAGCTTGCATGATGCAGCCTTGGTATCAGTGGAGCGCAACTGGCGAAACAAAGATACGTTTACAGTGTCATTCTTAATTATTTTCCGATATATTTCCTCAAAGCCTTCAATTACCCAACTTTGGTGGCTTTAGAAAGTTGTAGACCTCCCAAAAGTTGATTCGTTGGAGGCGTTGGCAGCGGTGAACCGTGGGATGAATTCCCTGTTGAATTGGGCACATTAGGCTGTTGCTCACTAGGTGGAAGTCATGTTAATGAACCACTTCAATATGGTGGGCCAACTCACTTAAGCTACCGAAAAACACAAAAATAAAACAACTAAAGGGTGATGAATGAGAAAATCTTGTAATAGTTTTTCCTACCAAATTCATCAGTTCAACACAATGAATGACTGAAAAAAAGTTTCCAAATGTTGACCCATGGACGCGTGCCAGCTGACCCCACACTTGCCCCTATGGCACGTGTTACCATTTCTGCAAAAAAAAAAAAAAAAAAAAAAAATACTTCAATGGGAACCGACACAGGAAGTTGGGGCATGACATGGGTCGATTACAAGAACAGGAATTTTTGCATGTAACGTTTTTGCAGAATTGTCCATTCAACAGAGCTCGTACTGCTCATATCACATAGTTTCTGAGAGGAATTTCCTTGCATATGATCAGTTTTGTGAATTTTCAGCTTTGAAACACAAATATGGCTGAAGAATTTTGACATGTTGAGACTTAACATACTATCAACCCGAGTCACGATTCGCCCATGTGCCAAACATTCATTAACAATAATTGAAATGAATATGGTGGCATTATATTAGAAACAAAAGCATGTTTCGTATCGTTGGAACGACGTGTTGATTAACTAAATGACCGGTTAGACATAACACTGTTAGCACACGATGCAATAATGTCTTGGATTTCATTGGCAACGGCCTGGAGAACTTAATTTACGCTGGTCTGGCGACACTTGAATCTCCATTTCCAAATGCATGTGAAATTACACGGAATAATCTCAGATTCTCTTTAATGAGTATGTTGATGCAGGCAAAAAAAACTTAATTATACACAACAAGCGTGCTGGGTTACTGACTAACAAAAGTTACAACAGTCTTTTGCATTTAGATGGGCGCTTTATCCTGTTATGCTTATCAGTGATCAGACAGTTCCGGCTCTAGAAATAAAAAATTGTATAAATTTGTGCTAATTTTTTAAGTCATCAACCAAAGCTTAAGCTTGAACCAGAACATTGTTTTGAAATGTTTTTAATATAGAGAACTATGGAGTGTCTGATTAGGGGCCATTAAAACTGGACGTCCTCAAGTGGGGGTGGGGGTTGTTGGCATATGGGCACCCATTTAGACATGGAGGAGGGAAGCCATTATGGACGTCCACTAATGATGTATTTTTTTCAGTTTTTGGTCATTTTGTTTGAGTTTCAAAGGTCAGTGAAATAGGAAAGGGACACCAGAAGAAGAAATGTGTCCCCAATTCCCAAATGTACTTCCCTACCGTTCAAAAAAAAAAAATTAAGGACGTCTATGAAGGAGGGGGGGGGGGATGTTCTGGGCGAAAATGGACACCGTGTGGACAGGAAGTATAGGGAAATCAATTTTTGAAGGAATTTCATGGATGTCCTTTTTGAATGGCCCCTGAAGAAATGGTTTGTGCATGCAGTGCCCTCTAGCATTGCCTATGAAATTGTATTATTTGCCGACAACTGAATTATCTGAAATTTTGAATGTATTCCAAAAATCCAATTGAATGAGTCAAATTTCATTATCTCGAAAACTACTTCAGATTGAATTTGGTAGGCCATATAAAATGTTTACTACGTTTTGATTCGATTATAAACCACAGCACAACGACTGTTTAATGGCATGTTGTCAACTAATATTGCTCTTCCGCCTTCAGTTTTAACCTCTTGAAAATGTACTCCTCATCTTCAGCAGAGCTCAAATGTTCTTAATCTCTTGAAGAATTTCGTGCCATGCATGGAAATGTTTATTTTTATGTTATTTCATGATTTCTTTTCCCAGTCAGTTTATGCAAACAAATCGATGTGTTGTTTTTATCCCGAATAAACTTATGGCGGTGGGTGGTGGACCGCTTCTTAGAAAAACGTGGTGTGTTTACCAGTCGGGGTACGTTTGACCCCACCCTGGGCCAGGCCCTGCCCACCCAATGCTTGCACGTGTGACCCTAAGAGGTGTGACCCCTGCTTCCGGACTGCTGGATCCTGCTGGGTCTTGAAGCATTTCTGGAAATGGCGGGGTCACAAAGACTCAAAAGAGAGACGTTCTTGTCCACTAATTGCCGTCGAACTAAACATATGGCGACGGTAAATTGGTCAGCAACCGTGCATCCTGTAAGCATATGCTCCTATTTTGGGACTCTTTTCCCCTATTTTTTACATGCCCCTTATGAACGTCATGGGCTCGAGTTTCTCCTCACAAGATTCCCAAAGAAAAACTCTTCTGTCTGTTATACTTGTAAACCAAGATTTATGGTTGATTCATTGGAAATTGCAGGGGGATGATGAATTAATTATCTTTAGTTTATTAAAGAATAGTGTGTGGAAACAGTTTAATAGCCCTTTTGGGGGGACACAGCAGTGATTGGGGGATTAAGTAACGTTGGGTAGTCTGCCTGTAAGATACACATCACAAATGTCCAGGAACTTTTGGTCGTTTGTATATTACAGTTGATTCTGTATTTTTTAAACATTAATTGAACGTGACTTCATCAACTTCCTGAACAGAAAAAGGATAAGCTCAACAACCTCAGAATTCACATAAATCATTATAATATACCACACGTGTTTGGATTTAGCACGACTACATTAATACTCAATGGGATTCCAGCATTGCTATACATCCAATTTAATTTCAGTAAGGCTTTTAGAGATTATTATACATTATGTTCCTGTGTGCACTTATTTAAATTTTCGTGTCATTCTTTGAGATTCGAGTGACTCTTTAAGACTTCAAAATGCTCCAAATACCATGTTTGTTAAAGTAGGTTTCATATGAATATTTATGGGTAAATTCAAAGTGTCAACTAATCCAATCTTGTGGATTATTAGTGTGGGTGTTGTGCAGTTTCCATAAATAAACCAAAATGTTGATCAATTATTTTAAGCATGTCACAATTAGTTGTAAATTACAAACAAAGATGTTTGATTAACAACTTCAATTACCTTAAAATTTGACAGAAAAAAACAACAACTATATATAGTTTCAGTTCTAGTTAATATGATTAAGGATTTATAAACTCGGTAGCAAATTGAACTTTTTGACTATGTTTCTGGAGCTTTATTTTCTTAAAAAAAGTTTTACTCGTCCTAGATCCAATATCCATAAATATGCTTGGTAATATACTTTTTTTTCTGGAGAGGGGTGCAAATGGGTTAATATAGTGGCGTGTTGATGGGGGCCTATCTTAATTTGGTTTTCAGCTTTCATGAATATCTCGCTTGATGTATGTTTTCTTATCAGGTTTGAAACAGGGATTTACTTCTTTTGGTTTATTGAAATTGGCACTGGGTGCATGCAGGGAGGAGGATGGATGGAGAGGGGTTGTACAAGGATTTATAAGGCAGAAGTCATTTTCAAAATATTCAAATATGCGCTGGTTTTTCATCCTAAATTTCATTTTTTTTTCTCGTTTATTGGTGATCTTATTTGAAGATATGGAAATGAAGTTACAAAGGTTACATTTAGATTTAGGCGAGCACGTCTTCACAATTTTTTTATATTTCAAAAAACGAAATTCTCTATTAATTTTGTTGGAAAAAAAAAGTTCACATTCTTGCACTATATTTGATCGATTTTTTGATATATTTGTAAAATCTACCACCTATTTTAGTTGTATTGATCAGACATAGATAAAATTGGTCATAGACAAAGGTGGTCATATTAACACATCATAAGGGAAAAAAGGATTTAATTGTAATGATTTGATAATTGCAGGATTTGATATAAATTTTCTCTGGAAAATATGATGTATGATGAGTGGCAACGTGTTTTTGCTATATGCTGAACTTTTTAGTTGAAAACGCGGCACAGACTTTGAAAAATAGGCTTTTGTGGGTATATAAAGATTATGGGGGTAAAGGAAAAATTTTACTTTTTTTTGTTAAAAAAAAAATGCCCTGGGGTAACGAGGGTGGTTTGACATGTTAAAGGTAGTTCAGCTTCGTTTTTGAGTTGGCCTTGTCACTCAAAACTCTATTACCCCTGCCTTCTGACCAAGACTTGGGAAGAAAGCCTCTCTTTTGTAGGAATATATAGAGAAATGCATTAAAAAGCCATGAAAGAGGGCGCTGGTGGGGGTGGGTTAACTTGGGCCTGAAAAGCAGCGCAATGTATGAAAATCGCTACTTGGTTTTATGAAAAACGCTAATGGAAGTCGTAGAAAAGTTAAAATGAGGGGTTGTACCATAGGGGAGCCACTGAGGCTGCAATGAGATAAAAAAAACGAATATAAGGGAGGGGGTAAGAGGAAAAAATGGAGATAAAAATTATATATTATATGGGGGAGTAAAGAATTAATAGAATTTTCTGGAAATATTTCGCAGTCTCTTACAGGAGGCCTCTTTAATTAAATGCCCCTCAGAGGTATAGGTGATGGGAATATCCCTATGGCCATTAACCCCTGTGGGGTGCAAAACTAAAAATGCGGTATCTACTTAGCCCTACCCAATTGTAAACAGTAATGACCCGTTGCAGACTTTTGGATAAGAAAAAAAAATCGGGATCTATATTTATTTACCTCTATCAGTTCATTTTATACACTATTGTTCAGGGTTTTTCAACTTCCGGCACACTAAAACTGGGGTAAACTTGTCAAGGCACACCATGGAATTCCCCACAAACAGGGAAATTGCCAATTAACGAAACTAACTTGACTTCACTGGAGTTGCACCACCTATCTTTAATTTTTCTGTTTCGTGTATTCTAAAAATTTAAACCTAAGAGGGCGCGGCCATGTTGGAAAGCCAAACAACGCTTGAACGTTTCGTTGTGCAGGTTACAGGTATACAAGAACTTCTCTTTAAAGTTAGATTAGCCAGTGCCTTTGCTTATTAGTAATTATAAAATAAGGGGAAACTTTGAGGGGTTAATTTAACTTTACGATGACAGTTGAAGATGGATTGCATCGGGGGAAAAAAATGCACGTTTCATTATAACTTACTTGGAGTTTCATTAAGGGTAGATTAAGTACTGCATTTCTAACTTATACACACACCCATATAATAAGTATTCTTAATCACACAATCTGTTCATTGTATAACTATCTCACGTTACCGATTCATTTTTATATTTAAAAATTTAAAGTATTCAGAATTTGATTGGAATTTTGTAAATCCTAATTTTACCCAATATGTCCACCCATGCACTCTCCTAATGCATGACTTCTTCAAGGAATTTGTTGAAGTTTTTATTTAGTTTTCTTAGCGAAGAAAAAACGAGGTAAAATAAATCAAAAATAATAATTGGCATTTTGAAAAACATGGCATGAGAACTGGGGGTAAGCAGGATAAGCATACGCGTTTTTAGAGGAGATAAACTTTTTTAAAAATGTGCATGTTTCTAAGATGGCAGTTTTAATGGCTGGAATGTCATTTGAAGATTATTCGGAGTCGTGTAAGCCTATGGCGGCCATTAAAATGACGACGGTGGTTGACGATCCGTGAGAAAATTTTGGAAAATACCAAACATGGACGCCGTGATGGCGCTAGGTGCCCACTGTACAAAAAAAATGGTCGTTTTTCCAGAAACGAGGACTTCCGGGGGAATCAGGAAGAAAGGGGGAGGACTATCTAATTCATTGTGGGAATTTGTTTAGACTCCTTTAAGGTCAGGAAACCTATATGGTTTCTCAGGAAAGGTCGATAGCATAATGGATGATAACCTTTATATTTGAACTCTGATAGCACATATGGCGTTCGCCTATCTCGAAAACGAGATGACCGTTTTGGGAAATTTGTCGGTCCGTGTATAATTTCAGACCGGGGTCACATTTTGAGTTCGCCTGGTTCCATTTTGTCTGTATCATAGGAACCAGGGTCAATCGTTGACACCGAAAAACAAACCCTCGCCAGTTTTAATGCGTTCAAGTGTACTTGTCATAAAAGCAAAGTATTGTTATAAATTATGCACGAACAACGAATGCCAAGACATGAATGAAATGAGAACATGGTCAAAGGTTTTCATAAGTTGCTGATATCATATTTGCTCGGCTTTTTGTACAAGACAGCGATGTTCAATTTTAATGCTCATCGTCTTTATACATTTAGATGTCATGTTGAAATTTGTCTGATTGTTTCGTTTAACCTTTTTTTTTGACTAAGGGCTATTACGAAACAAGTAAAAGTTTGACTGCTATTTGTTAAAAATGCGGAGTGGGCGACCATGCCTCCTGTCATCACAAATAATCATAAATGTATTCAAACAACGATGCAACATTAAAATGTAAATTTCTAAAGTTTAAATTCTTACGTTGTTCCTATACATGTTATATATGTCCACAGTTGTTTCGATGCTAACGATGGGATAGTACCTCTAAAATTCGGCCGATCTCTCTTCATATTAATATGTATTAAAAATTACCAAAAATATAACCACAAACCCTAATCTCAATTACCAGGTGGGCTGAGTCCCACACGCATATTAGCCTAGGAATGTCCCTATTTACAGTATAGTATGTTGACATTTACAATACCAATAAATTCCTTTTTTGAGTGAGTATAAGAGCTATATAGATAGGAATTTATGTTGTAAATATGCTTATTACCAGTCAATAGTGTATACAAATAACTAATAAATTAAATTTCACCAAGTATATTATTACTTTTCTAATAAACTCCAGATTAATCGATTGACCGGTTAACCAACCAACCTCCATGGTTTCAAGTTTTAAACTCATCTGCCGACTTCCCACTTCGCCGACAGTACATTTCGCTGTTTCCCGTCGATTCCCATTTCGCCGACTCCCAGTATATTCCATTATAGTATAGTATAAGTGTATTATAATGTTATTTTAGCCCAGTTTTTGCTAAACCTATCCAAACTTGGCATAACCAAAGCAAAACTTCGGTGAGAAGAGTCAAATTTGTCGGTGAAATGCGCTGTCGGCGAAGTGAGACGATACCACCTCTAATACCAACTATGCAGTATAAGATCGTATGCAATACTTTGATGTCAGTTATACCAAAAGCGTTCCTTGGTTTGACTAGTTGTATGTCTCATTTGCCACAGATATTACAATTAACGCATATACATTATAATGTACATGTATGAATGTGTATCTGGATAGCACAATAACTGGGGAGTGCAATATGACCTTAAGCCATAGATATAACAATTTCTCTTTCCCCTCCCCCCTCTCTTAATTAAAAATACACCCGTAATTGAAAAATAAAAATCCATTGCTTAAATAACAAAATGACAACACACCTGGTGTAACTGTTGTCAGGGATTAGAATTTTTGGCAAACTATGTTATTAGACGATGGGAAAAAACAAAACTATAACCTTGATAAATAGCAGGAAGAAAAACGTGGACATGGAGAAGAGGCAATAGAGGGGAAGTTAACAAAACCCGTCGTAATTGATACAAATTTACAGCCCCATTCATAAATTTGAAGTCAGGAGAGAAATAACCTTGCTGGCAAGAGCAATTTTTAAAAAAAAAGACCAAACTTAATTATCCAGAACAAATCTTGATTTTTGAAATAATGATCATTTATTTTCGTAATTGCGTCTATATCATTTAACACAAAATTTCGTTACATAATACCTTGTGGTACAATAACAGCACAATCCTCGTTAGATGTGGTAAAAGGCAAGTTAGTGTTATCTTTGTTATTGGACCTTAAAAAAGATTATTAGAATAAAAACTACCGGTATTCTATCAAACACTTGATGAATTTTATACTAAAAGCAGCAACTTGGAAACCTTGTTATAGCAACACCAATGCTGTTCAAACCTAGCTTTGGACTTATTAAACAGGTTGGTTTTTGCCGCCAGGGGCGTGGAATACAAGATGAAACAAGTGAATTAAGAGTGGTTCTTCAAATATATGCAAGATAAAAAACTGTCCATTTTTTGATAATGAAGCTAAAACCAGGGTTGGTCATTCATCTGAAGCGCATCGATGCGGTAAGTGGAAGTGACCAGTAAGATGGTTTTTATTGGCCATATTGATTGATTCGTACCACAATTGAGTGCGAAATTTATTCTTCTGCCCTTAAATTATCACTGTATTGCTTTTTTTGGTCAAGTTGATGGATGATGGCGTTTCTCGACGATAAATCTTTCGACGTGGTTGCATTTGAGGTGATCAGCGAATATTCTTAGACCAAGAGTGGACAGATCGGTCTCTCGATTTTGCCATGCTGGATCATTTTTCATCGATTTTAATTAATTTCGTCCCCATTTTTACAATAAATTTCATGAAGTATATGAGCTACCATGCTATACTACCGAACTTGTTGAACTCTTTTCCATTCGTGTTCTTGGAAACTGCAGTGATGATCAATGTTAACACCCAGTTTCCAACGATGATTGTTTCTCCATATTGTTCTACAAGTATTTCCTCTTTACTTTACTCGTCAACCAACCAATAACCCACGATGTTTAGTCCGAAACCAGGAACCAGGAATCAAGGACGAATTCTTTAGAGTAGCTGGAAGTTTATTAGCAGAAAAGTTACACTGTGCATGAGGAAACGAATCCTTGTTGAAATGTGAATTGCTCAGTGAGTGGTTAAATGGTATGGAATTCCCCCTTTGCCGACAACCTACTTCGCCGACAACCCATCACAAACGTTTGCTTTGGTTATATTTAGATAAGCATCTAATTCTAATAATATGTCGACGAATTGGGCTGTCGGCAAAGTAGACCTAAACCATTGAAATTGGTATGTTTTGCTAACAACGCTCTGTATAGTATATGATGTATTTTGACTGCTTTGCCTTTATGGCACGAAATGTTTGCTAAACTTTTTGAAAACCCATATTTTTGCATACAAAGTAGATTTTTTTGAAAGTTTGAAAACCGTCATATCTTTATTTAAATTTGCGTCGCATTTACCATTTTTCTTTGAGTGCATTTTAAGTGCTCATAAAATAAACATGATTTTTTTTAATACAGTCTTTCAAAATATATCAGTGGTGTTTTATATAAATGGTAATGTTGACTGCCAAATGGATCTTATACGACCGATTTTTTTTTATTTTGAAATTTTATGCTCGTACGCCATTCCTAACCTGTGCATCAACTGCAATTCCATTGTCAAACGTTTGATAGCCCCCTCCTGCATTAAAAGTTGATATCCTGGTCTTTTTTGCCACCTCAGACTGCCTTAACTACACCCAGAGAACGTTTTTCCCCCCCAGAAAAAAAAAATAATCAGCCGGTTTATTTTTTTTTTTCTCGGCTTAACAAATACGTTCTTGACATTCTTCGCAAAACTTTAAAAGATTTCAGTCGAGATTTGTTATTTCTGCAAACGTGAGGGAACCAAAAATACAAAAAACTCAAAATGCATGTAAATGCACTTGACAAAATGTGTATAGTTTTAAGAGGATTGCAGTTTGTTTTTTTAACTTCTGTACACCCACTAACTTTCAAAACCTAACGTCTTGCAAGTTGGACTTATCATATACTGCTCAGTTTTTGTATTTAATTTATTATTTAAAGAAAGCTGAATTAAATGCAGTCACCTGTTTAAGTCTAGGTATTGCCCGTGAACATTGATGTCTAAACTGTTTCTATACAGTAGAATGCAATTTATTTTTATTATGCATCTGACCATGCAAGATCAAGTGTTCACCACCATCAGTGGCGACTCGTGTATAGGCACTGTGGAACTGCAGCACCCCCTATTTCCACTTCATATTACCAATAAAATATAATATAATGAGTCCTTTTTTCTTTATTTCTTTAAACTTGTACTATATATAACTAGTAGGCCCACTGGGGGACCCCCAGTTTATACAAAAATCTTTGTATGGAACTGTGGTCTTCCGGCGTGGAGTTTGACTGATATGCGCATGCGTACATAGAAAGCTGCACGTCAGGCTGCGAGGGAAAGAGCACTGTCGCTCCCGCAGCACCCCCACTCATTTTAGCTACGAGCCGCCACATGGTGAATCACCATGCATTTTTAGAAACTTTGTTTCTGAAAATGTCCATTTTGGGCCAAATAAATACGAGATGACTTAACTATCTTTATGTACTATATGTAGGCTTGAGTGCACCATTGACGTTGAATTACCAATCTCGTTTTTACCACCTATCTAGCCGAATTATTGACAAATTCGACTAGCAGCCCAATTACGACTTGAGTCATGATTTGGGATTATTCGATTGCCCCACCTTTAATGAGAGCTCAAGCTTAATGCAAATGCTAATCCATAAACAATGGCTGGGACCATGTTATCTTCTGGGAGATGTTTTAATGGCTTTTCGCTTTAACCGGTTGACACGTTGGTAATAATTTGTGTAACCTTTGTAATGGCATGTTTACACTAGGGTGGCGAAAAAAAACAACAAAAAAGGAGTTAGATTATACCATTTTGATTTATTGGCTTTTTGTGTTAACGGCGACAATGAAATGGGCCACAACAAGAGTCTGGTCTTTTTGTTATACCCTAAGGGGGTTCTGGATTGCCGTGAAAATAACTTTGTTATCAGTATTGATTGGGTGATAATCGAGAAGCTACTTCAATGTGGACTTGGGATTTATTCGTTCTTAATCATTAGTCATCCAGTTGAACTTAGGATATAATATACAAGTTCGTTATCTTTGATAAATATCCGATAAGCTATATCTATCATGCGAAGGAACCATTTATTGGTGATGGTTCTTCTTTATCCATTATACAGAGCAATTCCATATTGCTTTTGGGCAAGCTCCGAATTAAGAATAAATGTGTACAAATATATATTACGTCAATTCAGTTCAGTATCCTCAATCAGTTATAATAATGATATTTAGTGGGGTGAGGGGGGGGGGATAAGTACATATCAGAGTTCCCCCAGATCTGAAAAATATAAAATACTGTGGAATAGACATGGGATTTAGTCTGGTAAAACGATACACGTATTTTATTTTCCATGTATTAGTTAATCACAAAAGTAAAAGATGGTACAGTCAGTCAGCTGCACCGATGGGAATTTCCCTTTTAACTCAAAAAGTTAAAATGGGGAATTTCCCATCGTAATGAGTTTTCCCAAACGCCATCTATTGCTAACGTTTTTTATAGCAGTATGTGTTTCCAAGTTGAATTTACGGTGATTGTTTGCTACTATTTATAAGTTGTAAATCAATTTGTATACATAGTGCCATGTTTCTAAATACAGTGGATTCCGCTTTATCTGGACACCGGTTAATCTGGGCAGCCATTTATTAGGGCCAAATTGTCAAGAACAAATCCGGACAGTATGTTTTTTAACTTCGCATATTCTGGGCAGCCGCCTAATCGGGGCAAAACGCCTCCGCCGGATGTGTCCAGATTAAGCGGAATCTACTGTATTCAGTATTCAGGAAAGGGATGGGATTTTTTTGAAAAAGGGGGAACCCTGGAATAATAGACAGTTTTTGCATGTCAATGTCTTTATACTTACCTTAACTTAAATGGCGGGAAGGGAAGAACCACGCATGCGCACCAATTACGTTCAGTTAGTCCATTGGGTAGTTCAGTGCGTGGCTCCTCCCTTCCCGCCATTAAAGTTAAGGTAAGTATAAAGACGGCATTCGAAACTGTCTAATAATAAACTTCTAACTTAAATTGAGATCTATGTATAGATGTAAATAATTACATATAACAAATTAATATTCTTTGTAGGAATTTTAGTTAATTTTATGTAAATACATGTGATAGTTTAAAAAAAAGTATACATGACAACATTTCAGAACCACATGGCAGTAAAATAGAGGTGCATATGTGTCGACTCCAATTATGGGGTCACAAATCCTTTACATGTCATGGTGTTGCATACTTTCCATAAACTCATGTTTCGTTTTCGAAACGCTTTTTTTTAAAAACTACGACACACATGACGAAAATTCATCATTTCATTCTTGCACAATGTCACTAGGTTTCCTCTAGTTAATTAATGTCCGGTGAATTTATAATGGAATTTGGAGGGTAGCCATGTTTAATGCATTATAGAAGATTTTTTTAAAACAACTCCTTATAAGGAAAAAAATCCGTTTCATTCATCCTTAAAGTAAGGCTTATCTAAATTTGCGCACATCTTTGTTTCATTGAGAAATTTTGAAAAAACAAGTGAAAATTGTGACTCATTATTAGCCAACTTTCAGCTCGCGTGTGACGTTTTGGCGTGACGTAGCGGCCATTTTGAAGCACTTACCTTTGAAAATGTAGGCCATTGCTGCGTACACGTATCTCTTCTCTGAATACACAATTGTTGATATAATGCATCTGTTTCAAACTTGTTTTCTACCTATAAGTTGACTCGAGTCCACTCACCCTTAACGTTGTAATTACTTTTGTGGTACATGTCATTTTTTTATACGAAAAAACTTTTTAATACCCCAAACACACCAAACACTGGTTTTTATTTAGTTTTTTTTTTTTGTCTCGTTCTTCTATGTCTATCCCATTAAAACCAGCCGTGAACTTGTCCTCTATTTTGATGCTAGTTTCGTCCTACTGTATGGTATTTGATTTAATTAAAATGCTGCCGTATACCATCAAAACCTTGTTTTTCGTTTTGCCTTTTCTAAGCTTTGCTTTTGGAGAAACTTTCCATTTTAGGCAATGTAGATACCAAAAAACCTTGATTTATCCCACAGACATTCCCCAAATCGGATAATTAACCATTCAAAATACTCCCTGCAAAGGTAATCGTCGCGCCATGGATTAAAATATAAAAGCACCTTAAACAACTATGATGAATTCAACCAACATTTTCTCATGATTTGTTCATACGGATTTGAAGAAATTATGTTGGCGGCTGTATTCAAACTAATGCCACTGATTGTGTTAATGGCGACGGCCATCTTTGATTGTGATTCGTAGGCTTCATTTTTAACCATGAATCACTAAAATCTTATTTTCTTTATAGTTCACATAAAAATTTATATATTAGGAATTCTGATGCTTTCATGGATTGATAATTTGGCGAATTGATACATTGTTAATTTTTGTTATAATTTTATTTTTAGTTCTATCATATAATTTTAAGTTTATAAGATTTGCTTACTATATGTATGTGTGTACGTAGCTGCATTACGTGTGAGACTAATTTGTTCATTTTGTCTTTCTATTCCTTAGCTAATTATCCAAATGATGACGCCAATGATAAAGGATTATTTCCCCCTACCTTTAATTTGGCATCCACTGCCCTTATCACTGCCAATGCCACATGTGGGGAACGTGGGGAAGATTTGTTTTGTAAATTGGTTGAACATGTAAGGTGAGTACAATCATCGTATGCTTAAAATACAAATAATAATATTACTGTGTTAATGACAATATTTCGTAACACTAGTAGCATCTTCTCTTTATGGAGAAGATGCTCTTTTCACCAGTGGACGCCTTGTTAGCATTGGTGGAATTCAAGATGGCGCTGAGCTCTTTAAAGATTGTACAGATCCCACAGACCATACATTGACATTTCTTATTTTTTTTTAGAGAACCTCAGTGTGGCGTCTGTGATGCCAGAAGCTCCAACGAATCCAAGCATCATCCAATTACAAACGCCATTGATGGCACCCAAAGATGGTGGCAAAGTCCAAGTTTACAAAATGGCCGACAATTCGAATGGGTCACAATTACGCTGGATTTGCAGCAGGTTAGCTTAGTTTTGTTTCTCATATTATGTATTTTAAGTTAGGAATAAACATTTGGGAGGAATATTTTGTATTTCTGCTGTACTGAACTAAAATAATATGCCATGGATTCAGTAGAAAATGGCAAAGTCTAGGATCTATAGAGCTGGCCTTGAAGGACCTTAAACGAAAATACATTATGTTGCACTAATCATGAGAACCTCAAGCTAAAGTTAGACATAATGAAAGTCTGTCGCACTTTTCATGAAATAGAAGCAGTAGGGACTGACGACTAACTTGGTTGCTATTTTAAAAATATATGTTCCCCTCATTAACTGGTTGGTAAAGCTGACTTCACAATCCATCGCATCTAACCGGCTCACATTATTGTCAAATGATCGATTGGTGGTGTCAAAAGACTGAACGTCAAGAGTCGGTCAAAAACGTCGGATCCGTTCCAGTTGAAAATCTCTGGCTTCCTCCTCATTAACCCCGTGGCCGGTGGACCCACAATTACCTACTCCACCCCTGCACCTTGCAACATTAAACATACTTTTTTTTTATTATTATTATTTTTTTATTTTTAAAAAATGCTTGCATCCCTTCATCCATCTTGTCAGTATGAAACACCTGTTTTCTTCCCTGTTCTCAGTTCAGCCAGACAACATTTTTCACTGGCAGAAAGGCATAGTTGTTAAAGTTGTTTAAGACATGAGGTTCACTTACCCCTTCTGCATTAGTAGTATTATTAGCTATATTCTCTCAAAATCATAAGCAGGCAAAAGTTTTTTTTTTGTGGGGAAACCATAAAATAGGACATGAAAATTTTAAGATGGGACTTTTAAAACTTTTCGGGTATAAAATGCAAAGTTTATTTGTTTCTTATTTGCCGATGGGAATTTTGAAGAAAGTTTTTATTTTTAAATACTTTTTTTGTTGTTTTGTTTCCCAAATACGTCCTTGTTTGAAATACAGGAGAAATGGTAACAAAAACGTCGGTCTTTTTCGGGAATTTCTTTGAGAGCAAACTCCCGCGTTATTTTTAATAAAATCTCAGTGAGTACTGAGTCCCCTGCATCTGTTTATTTGTGGGTTAGGAAACAAGTCTAGTCTGAGACTAGACCCGAAAAAGAAAAACGTGTTATGTTTGCATTGCATTGGGTGACGATGAAGGTGAACGACCAAATTAGATTTCAAAGCCAGGAATTAGGGGACGAGGCCTAAAAATATGTAAGGCTGATGCTTTTAACCTCACTAAGTACTCTTGTCTCGCACTAATTCGCAGTTATTTTTACTAAGAAACAAGCTTCTCCGGCAGAATTTCATTCAGAAACCTCCTGCAGACCATCTGGTGATAACGTTGCTTTTTGATATGTGTGCAACTGGGTAAAAATAAAATTAAGTATAGAAACATTGATAGAAACATTTTCAAATCAAAGCTTGAAGGTAGTAGACATAGTAGCTCACTTATGTCTGTCCAAGTGAAGAATTGTGTGATGTTCAATTCTACACATTTTCTTACAAAACCATTTACAGATGGGCTACAGATGTTCTGGAAGGTTTCGTCCCACTTAGTCGACGAATTGTGTATCATCTCGTCCAATAATTTCTTTAAGTTAGGTTAGGCAGGTTAGTCAAATAGTTGGTCAATAACATAACTTTTTAAAGTACATGATGAAGCCTATATAACTGAAATGTGCAAAAAATAAATTTCGCTTACTAATAAATTATCATAAAATTATTCCATCATGGTATATCAGGGAGTCGGCGAAATGAGAATTGGCGGGATATTTCAAATTGACTGTCGGCAAAGTAGATCTAAACTGTCTGGAGGATTTTATAAAGTCAAAATATTTTAAAACCTTGCTTTTATAAATTGTATAAAATTTTAATTCCTAAATTTTGATTTGTGTAATATTCCATGTAATATTCTAAAGACTGTATTCCATTTAGAGTGTCAGGTATCGACCCTAGCTTGCAGATATATAGGTTATATTAAGATCTGACTTGTAATAATTTTACTGTGACAGGTATTTTATGTGCTTTATCATCTCCTTGACCACAATACACTATACATACTACTCTCCAAATTCACCAGGAAGGGAGAGACGTATAATTAGCATTTGATTTATTCGGATAAAATTCAGCATGGCTTTGATGTCGCTCGCATCATATATACTGTAGTATATTTCTCATATATTCTATTCAAACGATGGTTAGGAAAATAGGTCGTAAGTTAGTGTTTACCCGAGCCTTGACACGCAAATGAGTGGTACCCATATGGTATATGTACGCTTAATTAAATTGCGGAACAACGAACCCTTCGTTAAGTGCTAACAAATGGCACACGTTCCTTCCTCCTACTATTTTTGGTATTGCTCGTGTGTGTAGTAGCCACCATGTACTCATAACTATCAGTAACTCATTATTAAAGAGTTAAAGCTCATAAAAAGTCTGTTCAGATTTTATTCCCCCCCTCATTTTGTACAGGCTTCTGTATAAAACATGGGCGTTCAAGGAAATTCAAATCCAAAGATGTGGGCGTTTGTATCCCCCTTCGTTAAAATTTATTTGACAGGTTACCTACCCCTATTCATCACATCTTTATAAATAGGCGAATTTCTGGTCTCATATAACCAACCAAAGTTTTGTTAACTCTGCAACTAGTTGAGATAGACAGAGCAGAGCAAGCAAATTATTTCTTCATCTGATGGATATTTCAGTTCATTTTAGGATATGAAGTTAACAATTTTATTTTGTAACAAATACTGCCAGGAATACACATTTTTATACGATAATTCGTTTTTTGGACACGCTTTTTACATAAATTGCCATACAATTCCAAAAAATGCATCCATAAACTTTAGAGTCCCAGTATTAAAGCAATAACACATATAAATCAAAAAGATACAAGTTTAGCCCCTTATAACTGCAAAATATATGCAGTCTTAGCGGCGGTATTAGAACAACCACGCATGCGCACCCATTACGTTCATTTAGTTCATTGGGTAGTTCAATACGTGTTTCCTCCCTTCCCTCCGCTAACGTTAAGGTAAGTATAAAGACGTTGGCATGCGAAAACTGTCTATTACCGACGTCTTGACTATGACAATGTTATAAATGCAACCAGATAGGTCTAGTAAAATGATAAAAATGAATTTGGGCATGATCATGCACCAATTAAGTTGATGATTATCAAACCACTGGTTTCGTGATGTTTGAATTTTGTAATGGTAGTAATAAAGCACTCCTCTGTTAATATAAATAAAGCGCATGTGTGCATATAAGGACGGGTGGAAAGTGGGATAAAATTAATACGGCCTGGGTTGCTGAATTATTCAAAGTTCGTGCTGATGAGTGCACTGGGTGCAGTTGAATCTGTCAGTGATGTCGTCTTGGTGGCGTCAGGTGGGACGGAAGTGTCGCCATAGCCTCATTAAGTCCTTCCATATGAATTTATCTGCTTGATAAGCGTGCCATGTTTGACGAGCAACCCGTCACTTTTAATTCTCCATTCATGTTTTTTTTTTTCTTCTTCTTCTTTGGTACTTTTAACTGGCCATGACCACTAACAACATTATTATTCACTTGCTTATTTATTCATTCATCACCATGCACTAAATGTCGTTATTTTACCAACTGCCGTTGTACAGATATAGCAACAACTATTGTGCTGTTACATTGTTGAAATGTTAGAAATCCGGACATCAGTTATCAAGTTATTTTAAACTGCAGTATCTCACTTTGTTCAGGGCATTATAATTTTAACCATTTTAACAATTACTATAAGCAAACAAAACAATAACGAACAATGAGTGCATATCTACATGCTGGATCTATATGAGATTATTATATTTTGAGCTGGGTTATAGTTGTTGACAATAATATAATAGAGAGTTTGAGCCATCCAACGTTAATATGGGTAATAATAAGTATTGCATTCATATATTTTGGGGGACTGTGTATTTACAGTATCAGATGAGCCTAAGTAGGTGTGCTGGTTTTGGTCTTTATACAACGAAATTGTATATGGCTTAGACCCACTAATAATTTTATGAGAATTTATTATAATGAAATTCATTGAACCCAGGTCTATCATGATGAAACAACCTTTTAATATTGATAATGTTGAGTTTGATCCAAGATATGTAACTGTAAGCACAATGAAGATTTTGAGCAAGACTGCAAATCTTACAGTATCATAATGGTTTGATCTATATGCAAATGTGGCTGGAACATGTTATCGTAATGCATGCACCATCGTACCTTATTACCATGCTACGAAATTCATGATGCATGTTCATATATAACTTACAGGAGAAAAAAAAGCTACAGGCTTTAAGTTTATATTTCTTTCCTGGTACACAGTTCAACTTCATGAACTGTAAGTAACTCCCAAGGATAGGAATTTCGATATGACTATAAGTGACGGCATAAAACGTATTTTAGCTTCCGTGTCTTCAGTCTTTGGTTTTTCAAGAACCTAAGCGGAAATTAATGCCTGCATTTTTTACGGCATTTAACTTCATGCACTTTTGATCTCTTTGAATTTCTCTTACATTGTATCATATCTTTAGCTCAGACTCATTTATATCTTCTGGTGCGTATCTACATTTTTTTGTGCCATAAAGACTTTGACTTTAAAAATGAAGGGCCTAGCAATTTGACTTTTATCTCCCATATGGTAGTATTATTGGGTACGTTTTGAATTTGAAAACACGACTTTTTTATCCTCTTCGTTTATTTTTCGGTATTATTTACATTTGCCCGAGATGAATGTCTTTATTCATCCCTCGCATTCGTAAAACTCAGTTTTCTTTATTTGTTTAACTTGTTATATTGCATATTGGATATGAATTTTGCATGCATCTGCCTGAATAGGTATTTTATACGAATTCGTTTAATCTTTACGATGAGCAATAATTTTACCTATTTTCAGCACCGAATACGGAAGAAACGAGTGCTTTGCATGCAAATGAAGTGCAACTTATGTAAAATGCAAAGATACACTACTGCATGTCTCAGAAATTTTTATGCAGAGGTTTTCGATACGATTAAATAATACATTCAGTTTTAACATTTCATTATTTTACGACACAGGTTTATTATGTCGTTAACTTGCTTCTTGCAGTTTTAACTATCAGTACAGCTTTTAAAATTTTTAAAAAAATCCTTTATATTTTGAAACAATAACTTGATTTTACAATTTCTCGTGTATATTTAGAAAGAAATTTCATGCTATTTTTCTTTAAATTTTCTATTATGTGAAAAACCATCGATTTCCTAAGGGATTTAATTGTAAGCATATTTATAAATCTTTGAACTATTACTAAATTAGGATTTTTCAGGTGATTTTTGAATACAAATTATGAACAATTTAAACTTCCTAATAGCATATGCAATTTTTTCTTACATACAAATTTATAAATAATACAATTTGCTGATGTTGAAATTTGTCTCATTTCAACCATCAATATGTAATGTCTATCAAGCTAATGGTTTTTTGATTGAGAAATTTGGCATTTTGCCTGCAAGGACCTGGCAAAAATACCATGTCAATTACCAGATAGGGTTTCTACAAACCTCTCGTAGTCAGGGTATGAAGAACCATTTTAGAACCTATATTTGTGCATATATTATACTGGTAATATTTCAGTGGGGCGCCTGTGCTGCTAAATACTCCTTCCCTTCACAACCTTGTATGCAAGGAAAATAATCAGAATCGAGATTGTTATGAAAACGGACCAATGGGAGGGCACATTTATGGCTGATGTTTTGGGGCATTTTTCTATTTATTTTGTTTCTGTAAACGATGGGCTGCATGTGGTAACCATCTTTGGACATGAAAACAAACTCCCCGTTGCCTGCATATATGAAATACAGTAGTGTCTTTCAGAACTATGTATATCCATGTATTTACCTTTTGTTAGCCATCTTGCCTCAATGGGACGTCCCATTTGAGGAATAACTGAAGCAATTTGTGGGGGGTTGAAATGCCAGGGGAGAAACGTATATCTTACTGAGATTTTAATCGGCGTTCACACAACTCATTATATTTTAAGTTTCATTTTTTAAAACTTTTTTTCTTCTTCTTCTTCTCTCTTCAATTAAGAAAACAAGTTTACTGAGTATTTAATGTGCGGTTGTGAATATTACACCAAATGCCAAAAGCCTCTCTAACCTAAATAATAAACATATATCTAATCAAAAGTTTCACTTTCGTTGCTAGAAGCCTGAATAAATTCATTTAACTTGTCATCGTTAAGTGGGGGAGAATATTGCGTTGGTAGCCAATTAGCCAAAGATTAGATATTAAAAATTGGAAGCAATAAATGATCTACATTTAAGACTCGTTAGAAAACACTATCGCGATTACAGTAGCTTCGTTCGACCGTTTTGGGTCAAATGTATTAGATACGTGTATTTTAAAGTCTGGAACGCGAAAATGCTATTTAATTTATAGTTTGCATCTTAAGAGATTGATAAAGTGAAATTTCACCACTTTAGAGAAAGAACTGTGAGAACCATCTTTGATGAAATTGTTAACCACTCAAGAACAACTCGTAAACTAAAAATTACGTCAAAAAACAAATGAAAATGACATTGCTATCTTTATTTTAAGGGGTTGTGGATGGTAAATTTGATAGCCACAATTTCTAGAAATTTTAATAAAAGTTCTTCAATGTTGTTATTGCTATTTGCAACTATGTTTAGCCTGTATGAAATAAAACGCAATTAAGGCTTTACTTTACTCAATATTATCCTTCCAAATTTACAATAAAAATTTAAAAAATGTGTGATTGTGTTAGACTGCAACAGTATTTGTCACCTTATCGTAATTGCAGCATATCAATAGACAGTTTGAGCATACCACACGTCTTTATACATACCTTATCTTTAATGTCGGGAAGGAAGGAGCTACTCACTGAACGTAATGGGTGCGCATGCGTGGTTTTCCCGCCATTAAAGGTATGGCAAGTATAAAGACGTTGGCATGCAAAAAACTGTCTATTTTATAAATACGCGCTCCTACATAATATCAAAACGACATTTAATGGGTTCAAATAAATGGTGGTCCACGTTTTGATGTGAAAATTTCAGTTTTTAGTACATAGTAGTTTGTTCACATCGTGGCTTTATCATGAACTTACCAGTTTTGTCGTACGAGAAAGCGGCTACTCATAATTTCATAAACGAAGAGGTATTTTTATTGAAATTTAATTCATAACATTAAGAAAGATTGCTGTTTTTTAACAGCGATTTGCAGCACGCTAAAAGGACCCGCAAGCTAGTAGAAGAAAAAGTCACTTACCTTTGTTTTGTTTTTTATTCCGAAGAATGGATTTATCCTAGTCCATTAAGGATATTTATATTTGCATATTACATAAAAGCCATAAATATACATACATAGCCACGACTACCATACAATAGAGAGATTGAGCCAGCCAACGTTAACCTTAACGTTAGAGGTGGGAAGGGAAGAACCACGCATGCGCACTCATGACGTACAGCTAGTTCATTGGGTAGTTCAGTCCGTGGCTCCTCCCTTCCCGCCTCTAACGTTAAGTGGTTGGCTGGCTCAATCTCTCGAATTCTACACTTATAAATGTAGAACGTCATGGAAACGCTGGTTTGAACATGTTGATTCTTGCATTCAGATATCGTATTATGCGTTTCTTATTCTAAATTGATATTTAACTACACTGTTCTATATATAAAAGGCGAATATTTCTTGGTTTCAACATCAAAAATTGTTCTGTTTCAGGTGTATCAGGTAGCTTATCTCATTGTGAAGGCGGCCAATTCACCCCGACCAGGAAACTGGATTCTGGAAAGGTCTCTTGATGGAGAGACTTTCAAACCTTGGCAGTATTACGCCATCACTGATGTGGAATGCTTTGAAATTTACGGAATTCCTCCAACCATCGGAATTCCGAGGTACAGAAGTGACGACGAAGTCATATGCACATCTATTTATTCCCAGCTGGAGCCTCTGGAGCATGGCGAGGTGATGTCACTAGACGTCCTGTTTTCTACATTTGGAATGCATTATGCTAATTTTGTTTAGTTATAACATCTTTATTTATCTTCTCATGCAGATTTATACATCGTTAGTGAAAGGTCGACCTGGAGTTATGGGGCCGAGTGACAAATTACAGGTAATTCAAATATTCATATTTCGAAATGCGGCTGGTTTTATGTTGTTGTTAATCAAATTATACAAGACCCCACCCCATGATCGTACAGAATTTTCTTAATTAAATTTATAAGAATATACTGTATATTGTATAATTTTACACGTACTGTGATAGTGGGACAAACTAGTGTAACTTTAATTAGAATTAAATTAATTAATAGGGGCACTTACGTGTAGATTGTAGCTAGGAAGTCAACCTTCTGTCAGGCCCAAGGTTATCTCGTTATTAAATCAATTAAAGTTTAATTTGCAGATGTGACATTTTCATCTGACACACTTTGAATTGCAGTTTCTGAGTGTCGCTAATTTAATGTTCAATGACAATTAATGAATGCTAAATCGCAGATAATATTAGTAAATATTTAGTGATAATTCTCTATTACATTAATTGGTAACATTTCCATTTAACGATTATATTTAAAAAATACTGCAGTATGTTAACAAGCGATAAAGTAGTTTGTTATTTAAAGTCTATGAAATTCCAAATTGAACTATAAAAAGTTTATTGCGTAAAATTGTTTAGTAACAAACATCGGATGTTTTAGAATTTTCTTTTTTTTTCAAATGATTTCTTTTTAAAAATGAATTATTGACTGCTGTTCAGTTTACATTGTTTTCTAAATTTTAAGACATTATTTCTACTTTTTGATTTATGATTGGTATTTGATGATTGTATTGTTGTTTGTTATTTGAAGACTAACATAAATTATAAATTAAGCCATTATAATTTTATTGCGTAAAACTGTTTGGTTATCAATTGAATGATAGTTTAAATAAGCGATATTTTACTCATGAAAATTTCATTGCAAACATTGGATATTTTAGAATTTTTTTCCCAAATGGTTTCTTTTTAAAAATGAATTATTGACTGCTGTTCAGTTTACATTGTTTTCTAAATTTTAAGACATTATTTCTACATTTTGATTTATGATTGGTCTTTGATGATTGTGTTGTTGTTTGTTATTTGAAGACTAACGTAAATTATAAATTAAGCCATTATAATTTTATTGCGTAAAACTGTTTGGTTCTGAATTGAATGATAGTTTAAATAAGCGATATTTTACTCATGAAAATTTCATTGCAAAATTGGATATTTTAGAATTTCTTTTCGGATGATGATTTCTTGTTAAAAATGAATTATTACACACAGTTAAGATTACATTGTTTTCTAAATTTTAAGATATTATTTCCACTTTTTGATTTATGATTGGTCTTTGATGATTTTTTGTGGGTGGAAATTTTGAATGGCTACCTCAAAGATACATCCGAGTAAAAGCTACATTCCTGACAGGCATTCAGTCTATTCTCATGCCTTCATAAAATTCATTTATTTATATTTAATTTTATTATGTTTTGGGGTACGTCTAGGAATTTACGGCAGCCAGGTACATACGTTTACGACTTCAAAAAATCCGTACTCTACACGCCGATTTGATGACCGTCACACGTCGGAACTGGGAAAAGGTTTACAAGTCCGTCACAAGGAGGGTAAGTTTTATTTTTTTGACTTACAGCGTTGCACAGGTGTACAGTTTAAATACTTGACCACCTTTCTTAATTTTCTTACATTGCCTTTTGGTAAAAAAGTAAAGTTTTTTGTGACTTGATGGAGCTAAGCTTTATTCCAACGAGTCTGTACAAAGCAATAAAAATAATGATAACAACTGGGCATGACGAGTTGATTGTTACATGAGTTACGCATTTTAGCTGTTGCTAATGTCGGCAAACTTCCTGATTAAAGCTAGATGTAATTATGGCTAGAAATGCGTGAAGGCTAATTAATGGGAGAAATTAGAGGCAGGGATTTAATTCGAAACTGAAATTTTAAGCTTTTAGAAAGTTATCATTGAAAGCATTATATACAGTATATTTAGTACTAGGATCTTGCCAGTGGGCATAGAGAGAAGGTCAATTTAAAAAAAAAATCGGATGTGGCGTAATTAATATCCTCGTTTAATGAGAACATTTAGAATAATTATAAGGGTGTTGGTGATCCTCTTTAATAATTACATGTCTGGATGATTCTGCTAGAAGCTCGGTTGTAATGGAAACTAATTGTTATGTTCGATGAAGGCTTGCATACTAATGTCTGTAAATAAGATGATGAGGCATTTCAAAATAACTTTTTTAAAGAAAGTTAAATACTAATCTACCTTCAATGAGGAAAAATGTATAATGAACATACACGAAAATTTAAGTGATGGATATGCTGGTGCCATCACATTTCAGCTAAAATGACACCCAATGCCATCTATGGACAAAAATCAAAACTACTGAAAACTAAATCTAAATAATCTAGATTACATTGTCGATTTTTGGGCATATGAGATTAGAGAGATTGAGCTAGCCAACGCCTTAACGTTAGCCATAACATTAGAGGCGCAAATGGAAGAACCACGCATGCGCACTCATGGCGTTCAATTAGTTAATTGGGTAGTTCAGTCCGTGGCTCCTCCCTTCCCGCCTCTAACGTTAAGGTTAACGTTAAGGC